>JAHWXV010020016.1:0-22890 GCA_024586415.1 Phrixothrix hirtus
AATTTACCGTCACTAATTTTACTAAGTCATCTTTCATTTGATATACAGGGAAAAATCATAAACTCCCGACCTTCTAACTAATGCATATATTATTCAACGTCAGTCACATTTAATTCGCCACTACAAGCTTTTACTAAAGTTTACGAGATCAATTACTTTAGAATCACTCATATACCGGGTGGATTTAAAACGAATTAAACCCTTTATTCCAAAATCAATTTACATACACTATATGGATCTTACTTAATAATTTCCAACATAACGACTTTCAATACAGGGTTGATTCAAAGTATCAATTTAAGTTCACACTTTAGGATTTCAGACTAATTAAATATCATTCTACTAATTATTGTGACGTATCTACATACAGGAGAAATCAAAAGGAGCACCCCTTGTTTATAAATTTACCGAATTATGCAGCCTTTTAAGTGCTTTTGATTTCACTTCAGGTAAGAGTATTTATCAACATATATAAAGGGGTGCTGGTCAAATCCTGCAGCGACGACGAAATCAGAGGTGCTCGCAATTCTCGATTAGGACCTATTCTCTACAGTGGTCGAACGCTCAGTTATCGTCACTCTCAACTTGACTCCACTGTAGTTAGACTGGTAGTGTTTTAGACTATGTCGTAACGCCATTTCGTTATGTGATAGTTGGGTGCCACATGCGCTAAATGACACACAAAGGTGGTTTCGATTTAACATCTGTAAATATCAAAGCAATTTTTATACAAATTGTGATTATGCATGAATTGTGGTATATTATTATCATTCAGATACCGAAGCCTAAAATATAAAGTGTAAAGGTTAAAAATTAACGCAACTTTAGAAGTTGCATACGTGTTTATCAATCATTTTTGTAAAATTGCACGCAACAGTTAAAGCAAAATGGCATGGAAAGTCACGCAAAAATAATCTACTTCAGTAGAACGTCCCCAGTAATGTCTTTAATTGTAAAGACTGACTATGTGGAAAAAGATTTACTTCAGTCATCGACATGATGAGTAGGGCAAATTAAAAATTTGAAGAAGTCGAATAATCCTTGTTTGTTCAAGAGGCTGTGTTCAAAATTAAAATGAAATAATTTAATATTACTATTTTATATAGGACGGAGCATAAAAATCAGCCTTCGTAAAATAATAAAAATTTGCAGAAAGTGATTGACCTGAGACCTTCTATGTCTTTTATTTTCATTTGTTAGAAATTTTATAATATTAACAATACCTAATTTTTAATATTTAGAATATAACGGCATAATGCGTCTTCTCTGAACTCGCACATTCGTATGGAATTCTCTGAGGAAATTCATTAATGAATAATGCATTTATGTAATAATGAACAGTAAAAAGCAATTGCTTGATATTCCTTTGCAAGAAAATATACTGCTATTTAGATTATTTGTTTTAACAATTGGAAGTGAAAACAATTTATGGCTTGTATGCTGTTAGTAATAAATATAGGGGAATCCCTTAAGAGACTTTATAAATTACTATACTTGAAACATTATACATAAGTTTTCATTTAAATTAATTTCCCTTATGTATTAATTTTCACATATATCCTAGATATTACTTCTTCATAAATTAGTAAATATTCTAATTTTATAAATTTGAGCTTCAACAACTGTCTACGCCTTTAAAGAAAACATTATGAAGTTGAATGATGAAAAAACTTTTTAAAAATAATTGAAATACCCTTGTCAAACTGAAAGTAATGCATCTTGGAGCAACTTTACGCTGCCGAAAAGGAACTGAAAATACAGCACGAGAATCTTCTTTCGAATGACGAATGTAAATTATGCATTCATATTGAATCTGTAATTTATTCTAGCAAATTACGATGAAACTCGGCTAGCTTACAAATTTCTTCTTTATATACACTTTCCTTTGTGAACATTTTAAAAGCGTATTTTCAGACTCTTTAGAAATATGTAAATTATAAGATTCTGTTTCGTTTATGTCCTTGTGTTATAGTCTGTTTTGATATAAGGGCACAGATACTAAATTGAAGCTCTAACTACAAATTTTAATGGGAAAATTTAAAATTAAGTAAGAGTTGTCAAATATTATTGTATTAATTGAAGTTTCCTTAGTTTCAAATTTATTATAGCATGAGAATAATTATTTACATAAAATTGACTAAAAGTTTCTTAGAAGTAAAATTTGCTTTCAGCGGTTTATGTTTCAGTTAATTAGTACTTCAAGTTAATGTTTTCATAGCTGATTTATTAATCCTTCTAGATGTATCTATAGTTATTTAGAAAGTTTAAGAAGTTGAAATAAATTAAAATCTTCAACCACTTTGATAAATTATGGTTAATAGTGTTAGCACGAAGAAATAATGGTTTAAGTTTTAATTATTTAACAAAGATTAGAAGGATTATTTCAATATATGTCGAAGTTATTTTATTAATTATTTTCTTTTCGTAACTGGAAATGTGCGAATATTTGGTTAAATTAGGTTCTGTAATTTTTACTTAATGAGTTTCATGTGTTATATTTTAATAAAAGCTCCGATACTTTCGGGACGTTGCGAAGAAGAAATTAAGTACGCAAAACAAAAAATTCAGCCATTTCTGTTTTAGACGTTTAAAAAGGCAAAGCTTTTTATATAAACAAATATCAAGGTGTTCAAAATGTTTCAAAGTTTGAAATTTTTATACTATTTCCAACCGAAATTATGCATGATTTCATAAACAACTAGTTCAACTAGATTTTAATTATTCTTTCTTTGTTGCAGGTGAGTGGTCCATTATTTTTCATAAGGTATGTAGCCATTAACTCTTTTTGCAAAGGTTTTTCAAGTTTATAAACTATATTTAACCAACACTTTTAAACGTATATTTTATTTTATCTTAAAGAAATATGAAATTATGCTTGAGTATTCATAATTACTTTTTAATTTTTTAATTAAAAATTTCTTTTCACATATCCTACACAAAGCAACGGTACATTTTTTAAATTGTACTAACATCGACTTTTGAATAGCATTTGAAAGGAAAAATATATTTGTAAGGATTCTTTATAGCCTAGTATAAACAACAACAAGAAAGGAATTTTCACCTAAGGAAGGGCTTCTAAATTGTGTATAAATTCATTGTAGTGCTTTATGGTATTAATAATTTTGCATATTCATAATAATATTATACGACCTAAATCCAACTGTTGCTTCTACTAAACCTGATAGCATGAAACAGGTAAATAAAATTCAGATTTCTGTGTAAAATATTTAGAAGCACTTTATGGTACACGATATTATTATCTTATTTCTTATTCACATACTGTCTTAAATTGCTCATAAACAATAGATACCTTTTTAATTTATTTAAAACTAAATAGTATCATGATGATATCAAATATATGACCTTAATATTACCAATTCTTTGTTGTATAACTGCTACAGAATAATATACTTAACATCATATATAAAATTATTAAATATGAATGAAGCTACAAAACAACCGTGGGCTTTGCTTCCTGAAGCTAAAACGCCAAACAATATTTTGTAGGAAAGGCATACAGAGTGTCCCACAAGCACTTTATCAGATCCAAGTAGCACATTTCTAATGTGAAAAGTAACAAAAAATCTTAATAACATTTTTTGATTAAATGAAGTTGAAATATCGGAAAATTTTAGCTAATACTTTAGGAACGTACGTAAGAATTTGTAATCTTAAAGTTAAAATGACATGAAGAAATAATCACGTTCGATGACATTTATAATGTCCACACCTGAATACGATTGCTATGTTCAGATTGAAAGTTTTTATTTGTACTTATGTTTCTTAATTTGAATTAACCTTATCAAAAGTAGTTTTTTCATATTTCTTATAATCTTTGTTAATTCATTATACTTAAGTTTCAAATGTGTCGATTCAAAATGTCGATCGTTTATTTATAACTTGTAATTACTTAACATTGTTTAACAAAAATAATGCTGAATAGTTGTTATGAGGCAGCCTCGCAGAAAAATGTAATGCGCAGCATATACTGTGCATACTTTTATAGAAAGAGGGGAGAAATTGTTTTTTCAAATGCTATATAATATCAGCTGTTTAATAAAGGATAACTTAAGAAAATAAGTTGGTATGAAACAAATTAGCAGAGATTTGTGGAATGAAACACATGCGTGCATAACAAACTGTTCAATTTTAATAGGATGTATACGGTATATTAAACTTTGTATGCGTTTTATTCCTACATCAAAATGCCTAAGTAAAAATTGGCCTTTATAAACATGTTTGGTGTGAATTATGTCTAGTTTTTTCATAAAACGTATTCATGGCAGCGCATTCTCGAATTGTACAATCGACCTTGTGACGTTTCAGTTCTTCGTGAAAAGTACACAGAGAATATACAGAGTTTGGATTCTACTCGGTGATAGCTCAGTCGTGCGGGAGTGGTTCTTAACGAGGCTTTTAGGGACTCTGGAGGTTTTCACTCCGTCTAGTTCGGTAGTCGGTATATCTGTAAAATAACTAGTTTACGGTGGACGTCGCTAATGCAAATGACTCGCTCGAACTTCGGTCATGAAATGAACTTTAATTAATGATCGTTTCGATTTTCGGCGGTATTAAAAAGATATGTAACAGTAACAATTTATTTACAGAAATGAAATCGTAATTGGAACATAAATCAAAATCAAAATAACGCTAGTTCGATAATGGATAACAAAATAAACATAAATTTCTGACACCAAACAAAATAAATTATTTACAATCATTCGCGTATTTATATGAAGTCAGTATTTGTATGAGGCTTATACGACCACGATGATTTGAAATCACTACGGTTTTCGCACAAGCGGCGGGCGTAATGTTCCTAGACGTGGTCAAGTCCTGCTCTCCTGATATGTTTTGAATGCAAGGATCGGCAGTATGCTTTGAGGTCTGAGCATGAGGGTATCGCTCTTAGCGGCGGCCTGGGGCGTAACTCATGCCGGGGATGGTCGGATGCGAGGCGTTAGCGATACTCACGACTTTCATTGCCACACAGTACGACACTAAGCGTCTCTACGGAGTGCGTCGTTTGAAGACCGATACCTAGCAACTCATCTGAAAATGACGGGATATCTTAAACGTCGGATGATTTCGGTACAGCGTAGTCGCGCGTCCGCTATCGATACAACTCAACGCACAACGATGATGATTGACGTTTAGCGTCGTTCACAAATAGTTACAGAGCAATTGATCCAAAGGCGGTTTCGTTATTAATTCGGCGGTAGTAACACCAGGAACGCCCAGTTACGAGGATCCCCGAAGTTAAGTTATTCTATGCTCTGTCTGTCTTTGTTACAGAGCAACAAAGAAATAGAACATCGTTCTAAAATCTTTGTATTCAGATCTCTAGCATACGGCGTCTTTTAGCGGTTTGTTAACGTGAACGGCAATCAGGATTTTAACAGGCTTGACGAGTCCAAGGGACCTCGCGTCAGCGTCGCTGTAAAAACTAATAACAAAATATTTTAACTTTACAGAAAAGCTTTTACGGTCTTTGTACTAGGCAATATCCTGTACAGAGTCTCATACGAAGATTGATTTGCAACTCGTGAGAGCATCTTATTAATACTTAAATTTGTAATCGCGTTCTTTATTCAGCGAATATCAATTCGGACGGTTTTCTCTGTCTGCTATCTTATCAATACGGATAACAATGACATGTGCTTTAATTAATTCGTTTGCATAACATGACGCAATATTTCGTAATAACTTTTAAATGGTTTTTACTAATTAATTAATATTTAAATCATCTGAGATTGTTGTTTATGTTAATTATTATTAATTATTAAAACAATCTTGACTGATTTCTGACGGTAACTGATAATATCTGCGTCAGGTTATGCAATCTTTGTTAATTAGCTTATAGCATTGTTATACCAGCTTTTAATTATGCAACTTCTCTGTTTGTAATTTAAATTTAACTTGTACACTCACGCACGGTATTCAACACTTTGTTAAAGTTTTTTCTGTCTTTAATTCAGGCTAAATAATTACACTTCCGGTAGCACTAATATAGCGAAAACACATATAATTTTCGAAATTGCATTAAATCGCATTTCGCGTTATTATCGCGTTTCGCGGGAAACGTTAAAACCTCTTCGTGCTATGAGAAGATTCCAAAAGCGCAACACACACACACACACACACACACACACACACACACACACACACACACACACAGAGAGAGAGAGAGACTAATTAACTAGTTAAATAATTAAAAAATCAAATACTACGCAAAGGAATAGGTCCGTAGCTACTAAATGCTATACAAAATTTACAGATTTTTCTATGCAATGCAATGTAATGTAGCGATAAAATTAATCAAGGATAATGTCACAAACGTAACTAAACAGTTTAATTAATAATTAATAACCAGCAACTTGACACGACCTACGAAAATATTACCATATGGCAGCAAAGCACATAACAATAATTACAGCATAGAAATTGCATTTTGTGTTTTTACAACATGATCCTCACATGTTCGCTGATTTTGTTATGGTTGCTACTATTATCTTTAAGAACATTGCACTAACTTGTTCCTTGTATTTCTCGAAAACTATTGCTTTGCGATAAAAAAAGGCAATCTATAAACTGTGTTTACTTTTTATGTATCTATCTACTTGTGTAATTATCACGCTTGTCGGACACGCCTGTACATAAAACAACATTGCACAATTCAAGAATTTTATTTTTTGATACGCCTACTAATCAGATATTTTATCCGAAATTTTTGTGGCAATTAAAATGAAAATATGAAACAGATACCATAATGGTTAAAAATGTGGTTAAATGTCAAGCATTTTATTTTACCGAGGGATATTGAAGGGCTGACAAAAATTTGAAATCGTAGAAGTGGATTTTACATGAATGTATTACAAGGCTATCTGGAAAATAACTTCCGTTGATTATTAAAAAAGGATTAAAATAGCTATAAAGATTTTATTGTATAGAATTCGAATCTACAACTTGAATTTGTTCTTCAATACCGGTTTCAGCGAAATCAAAACACTTCCGTTAGCCTTTAACAGCAACAGAATTTTTCTGGCTATAATTTCATTTGGACCTCAACACTAAAACAGAATTCCTTGATAAATATGGAAATATCTTAGTTCTTATGCATTAACAGGGTTCCCCTTTCCAGAAGGACACAAAATTCCCTGACTTTTCTAGGTTTTCCCTGACCCTTAGAATTTTTTGCGGGAACTCTTTTGAGGTTATTAACACTATTCAATGGTCACTTTTTAGAGACCTGGTATGAAAGGAGATAGATAACTCACAAAAGTAAACCCGGCTTCTCGTCTATCTAAAGGATCCCAGTTATTCATCCTTCTCGTTGACCCATATTGGGCTATAAGTAGAGTTCCCGTTTCTATTACAAAATTCCCTGACTTTTCCAGATTTTTACGACTTGCCATTTTTCGCGGGTACTCTTTTGAGGTTATTAATACTAATCAATGATCACTTTCTAGATACCTGGTATGAAAGGAGAGAAATATCCGCAAAAGCGAACCCAGCTCCTCAGGGAAACTGAAGGTTCCCTGCTGTTCATCCTTCTCGTTGACCCATGCCGGGCTATAAGGGATTCTTTATAGCCCGGGTAAGGAAACCTATAAAAAAAACTCCAATCTAAAATGGGCACCTCAGAGTCAACCTGAAGGATTCCGAAGTTTTCATCAACAAGGCTAAATATTGATTCAGTTTGTCATAATAGCAACCTGTTAAAAGGCAAAAAGAAAAGTCACTTTGTAGAACATGCATGGTACAAATACCACATCTGATTAACTTTTATCTCTTATATTCCAATAAACCCGAAGAACATTTAATTTCTAAGGAATCATGGTATACAATACATCTTCATATTGAAATTTAATTAAAAGAAATGTAAATTAATTTAAATTTTGATGAACACAAAAAGCCAATGACTAATAAAAACGGCTGGCTGAAAAAAGTCGTCGTGTAATTCATACAATGTATTTCATCCTCTTCAAGCATTTTAGTTCTCATGCAAAGGGACTGTAAGGTTTTCATTATCGTATGTTGTCATAAATGTTTATATATGCTAATAATGTAAAAATTATTTGGTGTGTTTTTATAAAAGAATTTTTTTCCATGAATCATTATAGAATTCCATGACTTTTATCAATTTTTGTTAAATTCCCTGACTATTCCATGAGTTTTGGGATGTTTACAAAATCCCTAACAATTCCAGGTATTCCAGATTTTTCAGATAAAGGGAACTCTGATGAGCCCAGCTAAGAAAACCCACAAAAAACTCTAATCTAAAATAGATACCTCAGAGTCAACCTGATGGGCTCCGAAGTATTCACCAACAAGGCTAGATATTGATTCAGCTTGTCATAATAGCAACCTGGCTAAAGGCAAAAATAAAAGTCACTTTGTAGAACATACATGTTACAAATACCATACCTAATTAACTTTTATGTCTTATATACCAATAGGTCCCTAGAACATTGAAATTTAATTAACAAAAATTCAAATTAATTTAAATTCTGATGAACGCAACCAGCCAACGGCTAATAAAAACGACTGGCTGAAAGAAGCTACCCCGTAATTCACACTATGTATTGGATCATTTTCAAACATTTTAGTCCTTATGCAAAGGGACTATAAAGTTTTCATTATCGTGTCATATTATATATGTTTATGTATTCCAATAAACTAAAAATTATTGGTGTTTTTTTATAAACAATTTTTTTTCCATGAACTATTTTAGAATTGCACGACTTTTAGCGGTTTTTGTTAAATTCCATGACTATTTTATGTATTCCAGGTTTTCCAGGTAAGGGGGAACTCTCATTAAATTAGGATTGTATGGAGGATATTCAGATACTTCCTAACTGAATTTTTTCACCAGGTTCAAATACGCAGATGATGGCGGGCGCTGTTGTGTAACATCACTTCACAGCCCAACATGTCGCTGAGTTTGTTCCGAATGACCTTGATTAACCTATTTAATGGCGTACAGTTATTACAGTTACTTATTTCATGAAATACACTAGCAATACTCCTCTCCTGTTCCAAAAAGCAGTTGCCACGATTTTGTATCCAGAACGTTAGCCGACAATTCATCGGTTCATATGATAGGTGTGTATGGCCCCATTTCAATTATTGAGCTATTGTTTTAACGTTTACGTACTATATCAATATTTTATCACTCATGATGAAGTGATCCAGATTAGTTCATCTTATTCTATTGTTTCGAAAGTAGTTTAGACACCCAGCTAGCGCACAACTTTGCTGTGATCACTGTATGAATAAATGTGCGGGAGTTTCAAGAAACCTTGTCATTAACCTTCTGAACTAGTTTATCTTTCATTACACTCGACCGGTCACTTCTCTCCTCATTATTTGGTCCGCCCATTATAAATCAACGACACCCTTGTCTCACATTACCGTCACTCTGTTTATTCTATTGACAAACTTTGCAATATTATTCACAGTTTTTAGCCATGCGAAATCTTATCACCCAACGAACATTACATCTGGCGGCAACCTCTAGTGCACGCATGTTGATGTCGGTTTTTAAGCAAACAACCAACAATATCAGTTGCACCCTATCATGACTAAATTTCTACTTGTCATAATACGTTACTAGGCAAATACGGTGTTCTATTCCTATTACTTCGTACGTCACATGAAAATTGCAGTTATTTTTTGAATAGCCAACGTATAACTGATATCGAAAATTCATTTTTTCCTGGATTAAAAATCAGGCAAAACTTATTTTAAGTTTTAATCGAACAAAATAGATATCAGATGGCAGATCAGAACTATGCAGGATGAGTCAATATGGGTATTCCTGTTAGGGCCGAGTTAAAGCTATCAGAAACCTAAATCTTTCAAAAATGTTGTTCCTATCTTAAATATAAAAGTTTTCAAATTTTTATCTCAAAATTGTTTTATAAAATTTTTGAGCCGACGGTGATCAATTCTTTACTATTGGAATGCACATTTCTGCAACTGTTTACTACAGTCACATAAAATGAAATGGTTAACCAGACGTGGAGTCAACAAAATTATATCTTTTTTTCAAATGAGTTCTCATATTTTTTTACCATGTTGGTGTATTTAAAAATTCAACATATGCCTATTTCCTTTTGTTGTACTTTAAATATATAAAAATTAATTAAATTAGTAATTAATAAATAAAATAAATTGCATATACGTATATATTTTCTTATTGTAACTACTTACTCAATTAGGTTTAACATAATTTATCATAAAATATAAGAAAAATAATAAATTCTCATTGTTGATAAACATATTATTACATTTTTCAAAAAATGAGAAACAAGCTGTAGAAAATGTCATTACACTCAGTAAGTACAAATTTAAAAATTGTAAACAAGCAGTTTAAATACATGTTTATTCTTTGTTTGTTTGTTATTGTGGCTGACGCTTTAGGATGCGGAAATTCCCTTGGACTATAATTGTTATATAGTCATTTCGCCATGCCTACTAAAATTTTGCCGAATCTGGAGGCGTTCCACCACCAGTAGGGATTTTTAACGTACCAAACGTCACAATGATATGCGACCTACGATTTTACTTCCTTATCCGAGAAGAAGACACGTTTTTTAAATTTTTCTCCGCTGAAAAATTTACTGACTTCTATGGAGTTTGAATCCACATATCTTGGATATAGAGGCAGACATCCTAACCATCATACTAATCGGAGCTGGCTAAGTACATACATACACACATACGCATGTAATTAATTCTAAATACAAATTACAAGGCAAGATGATTTACTAAATGCTATTGTAACAGTAACGGCACTTTCTATAACTTCGTGCTCGGACTATAACAGGTATAAACCTATCCTTATTGTGGAATTATCACGCTTTTAAGTAACGTATGACCTAGATAAACATAAATAAGAATACGCAAGATAAATTTCGATGATATGCCGTTCACGAGGCTAAATGACAAAAGAAAATAAATCTATTTAATCTATGCTTTGAATGAATTACTACAAAAAAGAACAGGGACGAACTTAATTTCAGCTATAACTTCAAATCGACTTTTACAGAAAACTATAATCTTTTAACTTAAATTTTTTAACTGGCAAGGTGTCTACGAATTTTCCGTTAAAAATATGCCCATTATGTTAGCCTCATCTTATACACTGGAAGTCTAATAATTTTATTGCTAAGTTCTCCCATCTTGCTTTTATTTAATTTTATCTATAACTGAATAAGTATAGTTCAATCCGAAAAAAGTGTCAAGACAACTGTCCAACACAATGAAGGGCTAATTTATTGAAATTGAAGAAAAAGCGGTATATTTTGGGATGGTCTAAATTTTTAATCCAGTCCAATATACTTAACAATAAAAAAAGAAGAGACAAGCTACGTAAGAAAAATTTAAGGCAAATCGAAACCAGTCAAAACGACGCATCGTCCTAACGGGAGGGCGAATAAGTTAGTAAGCAACCAAAATTCTACCACTCATCAAAACCTAGCTAGAATCGTATTCCATTTCAACTCGTCCAAATTTGGAGTTGGTAACTAGATGCCAACAGTTCACAAAGATACCTAATCTGAACGTAAAAATGTAGTAAGCTCGCCAATAGTAAGTAGCGTCACTTACAGCTACTATCGAAGCTACGCTTCTAAATACACAAATAACGAATTATTTTCTAAACATGGCTCAGTTGGCTTCGAAATACATAACCATTTATGTAAAAGCATATCCTTTATTACAGACAAACATTAACGTGAAGTAACGATAGTTTATCACCATGGAAACATATTAATTTAAAGCTCTGGGTTGTACAAGAATTTTATCTAATACCATGCTGTTGCTGACAATAGAAACAACTCGCATGTCTCATTCAAAGAAGCATACGTAGATAAATGCAATAAGCTAAAGGTCAATGAACGGCTTTCTGAGCTTGTGAAAATTTTGACTTATTTCTCTGTACAAATATAATTTTATCGTGTTTCCAAAGTATACAGTAAATTTTACAAAATACACTTTAGCTACAGAAAATTCATCGACGAAAAATTCAGAAGTTTAGTAATTTAATTCAAATTAAGTAAAATAAACCAGATATATGCAAAATAAAAGTTTAACGTGTATTTATTGCACTAAAAAGCTTCCAAATATTGATATGGCTAGGATTTCTCGAATTTCTTGGGATTCGAATATATTTCCTAACTTTCACCGCCACTTGTAATGTTGCGCACTTTGCTATTTCTCCAGAGCTGTTTGCATCATTTAAAACACAATATATTATCGGATTGAATATATCGCCATAATCAATTTTCTTTAAACAAAGTTCTTCTGATGCCATCGATCAGGATTAATTAAGCCGAAATATATTATCAGCTTCTATGTAACATCTTAAACGGAAACCGTGTCTTACTGCAGTATTCATTGTAATCATATTAATGAGATCTTATAGCTCTAAGTTATTCTTTCAACTGTGGCAAGATACCTTTCTGCAGTAACACTTTGATTCATTTTGTATAAATCATTACTAAGTAAAGTCTTATTAATTTAAAATTAATTTTTTCAATGATTTCTCTATTATTATTACACTAGCTTTTAATGATTAAAATTATCAAGCAAAACTGTAAACCATTTTGATTTATTAATTATTTTCTCACTTAAATGCAGCTCATCTAACATCTTGAAAAATCTATAGATATTAGCATAGAATCAAGGACGTTCAGGCTTTAACTATTTAATTAAATAGTTAAATGGTGTATTTATACATGCTATCGTGGCCAGAATTTGTGTTATCGTATTGCATCAAAATTCAGGGAAGTGGGCTGCAGAAATATTTTGCAAGACTGGCTAGCGAAGCTAGGGCTAGGTAGATTTAACAGCGTAGAACAAGGACGTTTAGGCTTTAACTGTTTAGTTTAATATTAAGTCGTGTATTTACATATACTGTCGCGGTCAGAATTTGTGTTATCGTATTGCACCAAAATTCAGGGAAGTGGGCTGCACAAATATTTTGCGCGACTGGCTAACGAAGCTGGGGGTGGGTAGATTTTACTGTTACAAGATATCGGTAGTTGATGCAGTTGTTTTATAAGGAGCTACCGTAGAAGGGAAAGGGCTTCTGTACTCAACAGAGGAAATAGAAACTCCGACAAATTAGACTAGTTGATCGACATAGAATGTACGACGTGACAGTTTATAGATATGTTTGTGCGTCAGATGTATTTCAGGAAAGTACTTTGAGATGTCAGCATTTGAAGTCACTCCTGATTTTCAGCGTGGCTTAGAAACAGTTTAATGTTTTGAAACTTAATTATAAGAAAATACAGGTAATACAAAAGTGATGAATACATTAATAAAATAAAAATACCTTTAATACAGTTAGATTTATTTTTATAACTGTTGCGTTCATAATGCATCTTTACGCAAGGGCTTAATTTTTATTGTACTTAGTACATACGAAATTTATTTGGTTGCTAATTTACTTATAAATAACTTGTTTAGTTTTCCGTATTCTTAAAATATTTAAGGTTATTTAAAACATAATTTGTATTTTTAGAGTGTACATACCTATGTGCAGAAAGGCCAAGATAAAAATTTTAAAGGACGGAGAGAGGAGTGCGGTATAGATCTATGAGCTGAATGGTTATGATCGTTTTGAATATCAAGTGATTACGAGTTTTGGCCACTAATATGAGTATTTTTGACCTAAAGAATGGTTAGACAAATTTGTGCTAAATTGCAAATTATAACGTAGAAAATATTAAAGATGTAAGATGTAACCTCGGTATCGGGGCGATTTAGTAATGATAAAGGTTTTTAAATTATATCAATGGCAAATGACACTCCCTGAGGGGTATAATACAAATTTTCAATTCATTATTATCACTATTGTTCTAGATGTCCTTGGAGAAAGACGACCAGAATGACCGAAGCGACAATGTTGCGAAAAGTTTAGCATCGCGCTGCGATAAAATTCCTTACAAAACACGAAAAACCCCAAAAAATTATCCACAAACAGATGGTGACTGTTTATCAAGATTCTGTTCCTTCATTATCCACCGTTCAAAAGCGATCAAGTGAGTTTAAACTGGGCGGAGAAAGCATTGAAGACGACCCCCATGCCGGCGGGCCGGTTCATGCTACTATTAAGGAAAAGGTGAAATTTGTTGAGAAACTTGTACTTGAAGATACCTGTGTAAAAGTTAAAATGATAACAGAAATGACTGAGCCATCCGTGAGCGCCATGCACCCTATACTTCATGGCCATCTTAACCTGTTAAAGGTCAGTGCAAGAAGAGTGCCGCGAATGCTCACCGCGCCTCAGAAACAAGTGCGAGTCGAGCGTTGTAGGGAGTTTTTGGAGCTTTATGATGAAAATCCGCCGAGTATTGTCGACCGGATTGTTACCGGAGATTAAACGTGCGTTCATCATTATGATGCTAAGAGCAAGCAAGAGTCCAATCAGTCGCATAAAAAAGGAGCACAGCCACCAAAGTAGTTTAAGGTCACTCGATTAGTTGGAAAACTCATGACCACATTGTTTTGGGACTCAAAGGGAATTTTACTGATTGAGTACACAGAAAAAGGTCATAGTATTACTGCCGCATTTTACGCAAACACTTTGAGTAATTTGAGGAAAGCAATTAAAGAGAAAAGGCGTAGAAAATTGACTGCAAGTGTGTTGTTTCTCCACGACAACGCACCGGTCCACACAGGGTATGTTTCCAAGGCTGCTGTGCGAGACTATTGTTTTGAAGAAATCAATCATCCACCCTACAGCCCAACGTGGCTCCCAGTGGTTACTTTCTGTTCCCCAACCTCAAGAAAGATCTTCGTGAAAAGCGTTCTTCCGATGACGAAGAGCTGAAGGAGGCAATTAATACACATTTTTCGGACAAGGAGGAGAATTATTTTTTACAGGGTATTGAAAAGTTAGTTTCCCGATCAAACAAGTGTATTGAGATTATGGGGGACTACATTGAAAAATAAAATGTTTTCAGAATTTTCTGCTTTTTCCTTCATGCCTATACCGAGAATACTTTGAACACCCCTCGTAGGTATAATTGTAGACACAAATCTAAATTTTCAGCTATACACCAAAAGTAGAATAATTCTTGTGAAAAAATCAATTTTCAGACTATGTTTTAGGTCCTAAAAGCATAATTAAACTAGAAGTAAAAAACAAAATACTGAAATCAATATTAATACCAGCTCTAATCTACGGAAACGAATTATGGTCCTTGGGATCACCTAGGGCTAAGCAAACAATAATAACGGAGCAAAACAAAATTCTGCGTTTAATAACCAACACTCCGTTCTACATGAAGAATAACGACGTTCGAAAGGATTTAAAGGCTACTGACCTTATTAAGCTTGCAGTTCAGCGTAGAACAAATACGCTCGAGCGACTGGCTAACCACTCCCCTGATTTGATTAAAAAATTGGATCAACATTTCCTAAGAGCAAGCACAAATCAAACCACTAAATAAAACCCATTCCATTCCATTCTTACTTCAAGGAAGGAACGCAAACAAACTCCCTTATATAGCAAATCACAGCTAAATCAGAATAAGCTGTAGGTAAAAAAAATATAGATATGATACCTTTATATAAAATTCGAGAATAACTTTGGAAGGTATGTTCTGTGAAATTTGTGATAAATGGAAAACGTGGTTGACAGAAACAAAACGAAGTCCTAGGTCAGACTGAAGAACTGCAAAAATAGCATTTTTCTATACATCTTTTGGGCACGATGGCGTATTAAAAGGTTTCGATTCTTATACTTTGAAATCTCAGAACGATTTTGATGTTGAGATCAGGATCAAACTTTTTTGTAGTTGATGTTTAAAAAGTTTTTTGCGTTACATGTGACACACGCCGATTTAAACCAACATTTTGGTTGGTTTATAAACGCCTCGATACTAAAACTTAACCATTAAAACGTTGGATCGCGATAACTAAAAATAAGACGCTACTCGTGGTGCTTTCATGGAGTATACGAGGCTTGCCTTTTATGAAGTGAGATTTGACTAAAGGGGGTGCATCAGTCAAAATTTTATAACACCATGTGGAAGATGACATATTCGTTAGATTATGTTGTTTGCTTCAACACTATACGACATCCCACTCGAGTCTAGTCAGGGTTTGAAGTGACCAAGTCGGGAAAGAAATGGAATTGACCAAAGAAAATTATCGTGCCATAATTTTCTACAACTTTAAAAGGAAGTGTATTTAGAGTATCAGCGCAAACGTACTAGTCTTGTTAAGCATTATGGCGGAGGTCCACTGAAAGCAGCAGTCATTCCAGAAAACATTGGTCGTACGGCGGCTATTTAAAGAAGATAGACATGTTATACATCTAGAGATTCAGGCAAGCTTAGGGATCTCAGAGAATACAGTACAAAAGAACTTTCACCAAGAGTTGGGTATCAGAAAGCTGATTTCCCATTGGATTCCATATTTTCTCACTAACGAACAAAAAGCAGCTCGTACCAATTAGTGCCGTAGAACATTGCGACGGTTTAACAGAGGTGGTTTAAATCACGTATATGCCATTGTAAGTGGTCACAAATCTTAAATCTGCAGTCGTGAACCGGAAAGAAAAATTCAATCAGCTGTGTGAGTGTTTCAACATTAAACGAAGCCAATGAAAGTGATTCGTTCCCGCAACATTTCCAAGAAAATGGTCGTTAGATTTGTGGGCAAATCTTGACATTTCGCCATAATTCCACTTGAAGTTGGACGAACTGTTAATGCAGATTAGTATATAACTTTGATAGACCTATGAAAATCGCCGCTTACTCCTTCATCTCGACAATGCCGGTTTGCACACCGTTCGTTCCGTAATTGAATTTTTGGCGACAAAAAATGTTAAGATTCTAAATCACCCACTAAATTCTCCTGACCTAAGTCCCAGTGACTTCTTCACGTTCCTAAGAAAAAGTTTCGTGGAAAACGCTTTCAGTCACCAGACGAAGCAGTTGAAGTTTACAAAGAAGCCACTTTAACCACCCCAACTTCAGACTGGAATTATTGCAAAACTACATTGGCCTTAATGGTGAATACCTCGAAACAACAAATATATTCTTGTTAGTCTAAGTTTTTCATTTTGCAAATATCGTTTGATGGAAGACAAGCCTCATAGAGCAATTATCTGTTGAAAATATCGCTTGTTGATTTTCAAAATTTAGTTTAATTATTTGCTAACAATATATACTGTTATGTATAGAACACAAAAGCCAAATGTCATGCAAATTTTTGAAACAAAGGTTGTGCTATTTTCATTTCTTCTATTGTAGGTTTTATATATTTATGAGGGATTTCCCGGGATACGTTTTTTAACATGAATGGTGTTTTCCCCTTTCCAATTATTATTTTTATTTCTTCAATGTTATTTTTTGTATAAAAAGGTGTATTTGATGTTGGATAGATGTTTCTAATGTATTTGTTAAATTACTAACCTTGGTGTCTTATTTCTTAAAATGAACCTATTGAAAATTATTTCAAGGCGGTATATTCTCTGTACATTCTCTGTTATAATAAAACAATTTTAGTGACATCTAATTTCGCCTTAAGTTCTTATCTTGAGGGTTGTGTAATCCTTTATACTACAATAGTTTTCACGAGGTGATAAAATATAAAATGTATTCCTGCTGTCAGGCATCCGTAGTTTTATTTTATACATTTTAACTGCATTGCAAGATTCTTTGATTTTAATACCGTAGAAATGTTATTACAGATGATTCGAGATAATTACATCCTAAGTTTTATCATTAACAATTATATGGTCTTCAATCTTTAGTGCATCGCTACCTGTGCAATCTTGGGTTATTTTATAATCGCGTTAATGAACCATTACAACTTTTTTATTACGTTACTGAATAATGTGTGATAGTTGAGGGAGATAACTTTTATGCAGCTATGGTTTGTTACTATTCCTTTTTATTGACACAATTTAGCATTCGCTAGTTCTAGGATACGTAAAAATTTAAATATATTAATAGTCGAAAGAACTATAGTACATCGCATTTAACTGTTTAAAACGCATAACTATATTGGATGTTTTCACCTTTAATAAGGAATACATTCCTTCCCCATAAATTCTCATAAAAGTGGTGATATGTTCATTTCATGGACAATTGATTCAGTCTTTATCCAAAAATTCTACACATTCCATATTTTTCGTTTAAATATAGGGTTCTAAGTTCGTCGTGATATTTTTTTAAGCTTTTTGGTCGCTTTTGAAGAAATTAAACTAGAGCTGTTAAACCAATATTGTGTGACTGTATGAAATAATAAACTAGTTAAACAATGTATACTTACTTTGCGCCAGTTTGATGTTAATTACTACTGTCTACAATAACATTGGGTTGTAATTTACATTTTTAATGCCAACAAATTACGAAACAAAAAGCTTCCGCTTGAAATGGATGAGAAAATCTCTCGTGTAACTGTGTCATTATCTATTGCATACTGCATACTTGCGCTAAAGGCAGCAACACTAATTTATTGGTTAGATTTACATAAAACCCCTTAACAACGATGATATTTCATTGCTAATACACTAAAATAACTTATACAAAATGTAAGAGCAAAAATAACAGCAACAATAGCTAGGACATTTATTACTTCTTTTAATATAGGTTTAGGTTTAATTGAAAACAAACAAGCTTTTCCTCGCACTTTATCTATATAATTAATGTGGCGACGAAATAGCTGTTTTAATATACTTTCAATGCAAACATAAAGTATCAGAAATAATATTGATTTCAAAGCCTTATTTAAATTTCCGTGCGCTTCAATGGACTTTAAAATGACTCCGATATAAAGTGTTGTTTTATGGTAATAAAGTAGGCCTGTGGAGGAAGTAACATTATGTGTTTACCATGAAATTATAAGAAGCGAAACCGACACATTTACATACTCAACTTGAGACAAACCCAATTAAAAAGTGTTAGAACGATATAAAATAAGAAAATAGGGTAATTCAATGAAATAGAGAGTTTGCGTACTGATTTTGAATAGAACTAAATACAAAGCAAAGTAATAAAAACAAATTTATTTGCTTAAAATTCTCCTATACAAGTTAAAGCTAGCAACAAGTTGGATGGGACTGATAGCACATTTTTATATTTCATTATGTCAATAAATATATTGCGTATCACAAAGTAAAACAAAGAATTGCAGTTTTTAATCAAACGCAAACTGTTTGGAATGTCTCAATTAAGATATGTAAAATTTATTGAAATAAGACATATTCTTCTATGGAAAATGTCCGCAAAGTCCCTGTATCATAAATAATCCCACAAATATTGTTCTTTTGCTTGGGAGTTGTCTTTAGATTGTTGACAAATTGCAAATCTCGGCGACCACTTTTCGCAAGATTAGGCAATCATTTCACTATTTGGTAAATGGCACCATCCTGTTGAAATCAGGTGTCAAAATCTATGTAATTCAATTCATTTCATTAGTAAGTTGATCATATCTATGTTATTGCTGACATGGCAGTGACATCGTTTTCTGCATCATCTACGAAAAGGTAAAATCTATTTACGTCTTTTGACCAAATGCATATCACATAACGAACTGGCTTTTCTTTAATAATTTTTGAATTATTGACACCCCTAGCTTTACCGACGCTAATATTTTTATTGCAAAAATCTGCATCTCTGTTTCTTACTCCTAAAATCCAATCAGCGAACGACATATCATAAACGTAGATGAAATGCATTGCAAACTGCTTCTGGAAATACTCATTTATTGAGAACGCTTGATTTCTTTTAGACTTATCATGCAACGACGTTTCCATTCGAACAATCCATACGACCTTCAATGTTTTTTGATCGCAACTCATACAACCTTTAATGAAATCGTCGATTACATTACTTTGTATTTTCAAAAGACATTTGACAGAACCTCCATGTAATTTTCTTTATCTACGCATAATTTAAAGTGTATTATCGTAGTACATATACACGATTAGTATAAATTCATTTATCACAAAACCCTACGTGACCAACTTTGCATGTATTATAGCATTGTTAAAATAAATTTGTTTTATTTATCAGATGCTTAATTTTCATGAACATCATTTTATAAAAGGTGTAACCGTTAAAAAGATGATAATATTATTGGCCAAATATACTCGGGTAGCTGTGAAGATCTCAGGAGATATACACTGTCTGCGGATAATCTGAAACACGCCTAAAGGCTGTAAAGCATTTTTTATTCAACAATGTTAAAAGAAGTATCCATTAACATTAAGACATAGGTCCATAAGTCTCACTTCGGTACTAACCTATAGATTCCCTGCTGGAAAATTTGCGGTTCTTTGGGGAACCATTCTCCATTTTGATTTTTTTTTTGAATGACTGTTGAGTTCCTGGAAATTAATTCCTACTTCCGTCGGAATGTTTACTTGAAAAAAGTATTAGTTTGCGGTTGCGCCAAATACTCCCAAGATGTCTGGTAACCGCGCGAGTACCTTACCGACGCCTTCCTCGAAGACAGTGGCGTTTTTTTTGGCTTCGTCGACAATGTCGATTGCCTTAATAGTTTTTATCCATCAATGTTTGAGGGGGGCGGGTTTGCTGTTTCTTGTTCCGCTGCAGGGCTGCCTTGTACTGAAATTGCGTAGGTTATGTTGCACCTGATTTTGGAGACGGGCGCGGATGCTTCCCTCTTAGAGAAGAACTTGCATCCTTTGTAATTTTCGGTGTGTTGTTCCGCGTAATTGGCATGCTTCGCGAGTGCCCCCCGCACTTTGGTGCACTCGTGGGTGCTATGTGCTTCGCCGCACTTCACACACCTTGGCTCGGCTCGGCAGCGCGTCTGTGCGAATTTTTGTGAATGATGGCACTGTATTATGCCACGCTGCCATTTCCGGGGACTTTCAACTGTTAAAACGCACTTGATGGTGTACACGCTTTTTACCGCTGCAAACCTCGTCACCTCGGTGTAGTTGAGGGGAATTGGGATTTTTTCCGCTGATTTCTTCATACTTTTCACTGAGAGGACGGGGATCTTCTGTGGATTAGGTTTTATTTTATATCTTCGTCTGAAAAGGCCTCCGGTAGTCCTCGGATTACTACGCGGAGTGGTTTTTCCTGGTTGAGGAGCTAAATATGGCATGGTTCCTCTCTCTCTCTCTCTCGTTCAGGAGTGCTGTTATGCCCTGGAAGTCACCTGGTGCTTTAGGTTTGACTTTAATGCCAAGAGTGGTATTTTTGGCCTCGGTGTATTTGAGATTTTTCTTAGCCATCTCCTTTGTAAGTTGTGGTCACTTTTCCTTGGAACTCAGGCTGTTGGTGGCATCTCGTTGTTGTCTGCTGTAGTTGATGCAGGCGCTGCGCTTTCTTCCACCTCGGAGATGGCGTTGAAGCTGTTCTGATCCTGCACCTTGAATGCAGGCTCTGCTGTGACGGAGTTTGTGGCCGTCTTTCCTTTGGTGTGACGTCGCTTGACCTCCGTGAATTCGTCTTCACTATCTTCTTCGGACGAGTGATCCATGTTTGCCTCAATGAGGACCATGGGCGTCCATGACTGCCTTTTCGTACCTTTTCGCGAACATCTTTGGTAACCTCTGCCCGGTGTAGTCGATGTACCTGTACCTTCTTTGCTTCGCACATACGCATCTAGGATTTCCTGGAGTTCGTGATTTGCTAGCACTACAGACTCTTTCATGTACGCCATGACTATGTTTACCTCCACTAGGAAGTCTCAATGATTCAGGTAGCTAGTAGCTTAGATAAGCGGAGTAGTTCTCTTATACTACACCCGACCCACCGTTACAAGTAGAAAGGGCCTTAGTTACAGCACAAAGGAGCTTAGGTAACAACAACTACTAAGGAACATGTCTGCCCTCGATGACAGTTGAAGTGGAACTCCGGAACCATTCTCTGACAGCCAGCTGCCTCTTATTGATTTCTTTAATCACACGGAGATAAGTCGAGACTGTAATTTTTTGCGGTCAAAGCCGCTTAAGAAGTTAATAAAAGCATACAGAGAAATGCAATTTGTTCTATTTGAATTATAAGTAAATTCCTACAGTAATTATTGTAAAAGTGTGTATCTTCATTTATCGCAAATGTTTTGTTACTTAGTATCCCATTAAGTCTATACACTTTTCCCAGTGCTTCATCTTCAAGAATTTCTCTTTCATTTTGTTTACTTTGCCGAGTTTTTACTGCGTTTCACACTTCTTCATCTGCTTTGAAATCCATTCCATGTAAATGATACTTAAGGTTTTAGATCCCTCAATGGTAATCAGAGAAATTATAAGAATGCGACAAAATTTGGAATTCTAGTTGTGAAGCTTTTAAAGTTGCTGAAGCAACATATTTCTGCCGTTTTTTGTCGCAATTTTTGAAAAATTCAGTAGAATAGTGATTAGCATGCTTTCCTCTACACCAAATGATTGCAGATTCAAACGCGTCGAAGAGAGTAACTTTTCGGTGGAAAACAATTAGAAAAGTATACCTTCTGCTCAAATAAAGAAGTCAAATAGCAATCACTGTGTCAATGTGGTGTATAGAGAACCTTAAAAATCAATAGTGGGATTGGAAAACGTTCGACTAAGTTCTACCAAACATAGCGAAATTACCATAGTAGTTGAAGCCGTGAAGACCAGCAAAAAATATATAAAAAATAATGCCCTGTAAGTGTTTATCCACTATGTAAGGAAGATCACTTTTTTAATCCCAAAAACTATGCTGATTGCTTCAATCTAAATCTTATCGGTGACAACAAATCACTGCGTCGTCATTCTTTCGTAGATTTTTTGTCTCGGGATCACGGTGATGAATCCATCTTTAAATGGTTATAACTAGGGGGCGGAATATATGCATTTAAATGCAGCCAAAATATGCGCATATATATGCCTTGTTTGCCTTTAAAATATGCACTTATATGCCT
>JAHWXV010020022.1:0-10815 GCA_024586415.1 Phrixothrix hirtus
TAGCGTTGATCTACAACCTTCTTCACTAATTAGCTGCCTGGCAGCGTTTTGAAGCACACGGAGAGTAGGTTGCGCGTATAATAACACGCTGCATGTTGATCTCGAACAATATATTAATTTCGTGAACTAATTCCGTCAGAGATTAGTTGTTGTTTCTGTCCTTAGAGTCGATAATGCACATTTTTTAAGGACAATAACAAATATATAGCATTTGTCTTGGCTTCCGCATTGATTGGTGCAGTTGTAAGTAGTTGTTTAGTAGTACGTTACCTGGTCGGATCTATGGACTGTGATTCTTAAAATATAGCACTGGCAGCAACCACTGCAATGTTTTAGACGGTTAGATTAACCTTCCTAGCTGTTTAATAATAGAGTTTGTGTAACATTGCCGTAATCTTGGCAGGTGATGTTTCTATTTTGTTTTATTATTTCCGTTAGTATTTGATCGGTATTTCGTTTCTCTTTGGGATTTTGAACAGTTGTTGCATATTCAACAGCTTATTTAATTTTTGCCAACTTTATTATCATCAATAGCGTTAGTATTTCAATGTGATTTAACAGACATCACTGTCTAGTTACGCTTATTTGAAACATCTTACATCCAATAAAACCATTATTAATCATTGCGGTTTTAGTATATGCTCAGAACTAGAATTGAACGTCACTATCACGAGTATATAATTGGAATCTAATTCAGTAGCGTACTCTTCATTAATTGAGATTGCGAAATTCCTATCCATAATTATATCAAGCACGTCTGAAAAGTGGTTGTTTTGGTAAGAAAAACATGTCCACTCTTAGCAAGCAGTTATCTATGAGGTGAGATAAATGGTTGTACACTCCTAGTTCACTTGAGGTTTTCATTTTGTTTAATTGTTTAATTCGACTAGTTGATTTATGAAGTCCAAATGGCAGTGCAGTTCAAATATAAACCAAAAATCTAAATAGGAATTAAATGCTGCTACGATTAAAGTAATTAGTAATTAGTAGAGAAAAGGCCTCGCAAAAAGGCAAAAATATATTGTAACGATTTTAGTTGATTGTTTAATAATCTTTATTTATATTCACTAAAATTACAATTATTTATTTACACGTATTTACTTAAGTATTTTTTTCAGTACACTAATAATATACGGCTATATTTATATTTATTTAATGCAGCTACTTAACAAGACAAGATTATAAGCAAAAATACTAAAGGAATTTAATCTGATATTTATATAGAAAGAAGTCTAGAACATTCTACATTAGTAAGGAATAAAATTAATCGCAATGATTTTTCCCGCTTAATAAACAAACATTTTTAAATTAATTCATAAAAATGAATTTAATCCCTATTTTAGCTCATTATGTATATATGTTTTTAAAAACTTATATTTAGGTATTTGTATCATAAGTTTAACGTCATTTCATTCCACTAAAGCGCCACTACTAAATGCGCATATACTATTTAATTCAACTACCAGCATTACTTCTTCAGATCCCGCTCAATGCCAACGCTGATAACTGGTTCGCGTTATTGACTAACAATCAAATCTATTATATTCTATTCCGGGATTAAATAGTAAAATTTATACTAAATAATGCATCAGTGATCGGTAGTTAATCTAATTGTGAAACTGCACCAAGCCTTTCCCATACTATACTAACTTATTCTCCTTAATTTCCATCTTCCTGACTAGTGGTACCGCAAGTTAAATTTAAATAAGTACAACTTCTACCAGCGCTTGCGGTACCAAGTACTCTTAAGGTGAGTGTAAAAGATTTATTACCCTAACTGATGACAAATAAAATATTTTACAATTCAAAACTAAATTACAGTCCAATATTCTAGCACTATTCGGCGCAAATAATGATGGTATAAATTCCAATGCCATGACTTACTGCTGTAACCTTGAATTTATATCAGTTACAGCAAAGAGTCATTCTTACTACATCATTTATTTTAGTTATATGAAACCTTCTGGATTGTTCTGGAATATTCTATGGAATTCTTATTGTTTCCGATTTTGTTACTGTATGTTAATTTTTTTAAATTAGCGCAATAGCTGAACTAAAAATATATAAATTAAATGACTCAATCAAATGCAACATTTAAAAGAAAACCCTATCTTCTTATCAATCACAATAGAAGTACTTAAAATAATTAAATTATAAAAGACATGTTTTCCATTTCGGTTACATTAATTTTGATTTTTGTGCTGCACATTGAAGTTTCAAATTCATTTATCGTATTAAATTTAATGTTCTCAATAATTTCTTGGTAGTTTATGGCATTGTTGATATAAATATACAGAAGTTTGGGTTTTGAGTTACGAATAATGTATATTTCGTTTTATCAAATGTTGGTTTTTAGACGCGTATCATTTATCAATACTATTTATTATTTGAAAATTGCTGTGAATTATTTGACTGCTGCGATTGAGATACACCATCCTTGATGGATAATTGTAACGTGCAGTTCCATGTACACATCAATTGAAACATTATCTTGATGATTGTATTTGGACATATTATTAGTTCAATTTGTTTTGGATAAATCGATAGGAAGGTCCAAATTTCTCACAATGAGCGTCATGGAAGGAATTGATTTGATCATCTCACCCATCTCAATGATCATTAACAAGGGTGAGATGATCAAATCAATTCCTTACTTAGTTTGTTTTGGATGTTTAAATTGTGACAAATTAGAAATTCGTTCTTATAAATATGAAATATTTAGATATTGTGAACCTATCTTAGAACGCAGCATGCGCTAAGTCGAAGGAGTATAGATTTTAAAAACGTTTATTGGTTTTGGAAGGCGGGTTCACCTTACGGTAAAGATAATGATGATTAAAATTTTAACAATAATATTATATCAACATAAATCACTATTTGTTCAAATAGCTAAAAACAACCAGTTTTGGTATCCGTTACAAAGAACTCAGAATTATACGTGAGTATCAATCTTTGCCGCCATATCGCTGTTCGAACAGTGCAGCGTGCAAACGTTCAATTTATTTGCAGATGGAGAAAATTTATTTAAAAATCGTTGTCGGGCCCATATCAAATTTATGGTCCTGCTAATTTAAAACGTTTCGCAGTTTACAACTGCTTTCTAAGTTCAAGAATAAGCGGGAATATTGGAGGATGACTAGAGCATCAGGAGCTTTTCTACATGTAGAACCGAAAAAACGAATGAAAAGTGCCACAACTGAATCGATTTTATCAACAAGTGACAATTGTGAAGTTGAAGCAAGAAGTTAGGATCTCTTACGAATCCATTTATGCGATTTTTAAGCTGAAACATTTTCATTCTAACCGCATAAATCACCTCTCATCAGATTCAAGGAAAAAATGATGCCAAAGTAGTGCTTTAGTATTGTCGGTTTGTTGCACCACGAGGTAGTACTTTCATTTTTAGTTATAAAGTTTGCAGGAGACAGGGTTGATTAACAGATATCTTAAATAGGTTGCTGCAAAAAAACGAAATGCAATCGAAGTTTGTTATTTTGGTATTGTAATGTGTTAATACATGCAGTTTTAGCTAAAATGGACCCATATACTATAAATTAGCGTAGTTTTGCAGTAAAAGAGTTTACTAAAACAACTTCTATTATTATGACTCAAACAAAGTTCCGTCGTAATTTCAATATTGAAAGGCAGAAGACTGCCAACAGAAAAAACGATTTTGTACTGGATGAGTTATTTTAACCTAAGAGGGAGTGCGGAATCAAAGTTTAAGGGTAGTGTTCAAACAGTGCGCACACCAGAAAATATTGAAATGTTTTGCAATTTCATTCAAAGACGTTAATAAGATTTGCTAAAGAATACACAGCACCGTTGGAAATGTCTTCAACAAACTTGCACTGAATTCTTCATGATGACGTATGGTTCATTTCATCCATATAAAATTCAAGTTGCCCAGAAGCTAAAAGAGGAGCTAAAATTAGTAGAATGACATTCCTTAGGCGATTCATGCAAATTCTGACAGACAAAGCGAATGTTCATATAAATGGTTTTGTAAATAAACAAAACCTTCGACATTGGTCGCCAAAAAAACCCGAAGTGCTTCATCAGAAATCACTTCATGGTTCAAAAGTGACCTTAAGGTGTGGTGTGGCTTTATTTGGGATTATTGGACCTTATTTTTTGAAGACAATGATCAAACGGATACAGTTAACTCAGATTATTGTAAGTATATGTTACAGCATTTACTAAGAGCTGAACTTCAAAGATTAGGATAATATATTATCTGGTTTTAACAGAATAGTGCGACTGCTCATAAATCAAGACGCGGCCGAAACGTTTTAATGGAAATGTTTCGAAATAAATTATTATTATGTAAATATGGAGACAAATTCGCCGCCAAGATCGCCAGATTATGGGCACCTGACTCTTTAGTAGGGCCGCTTAAAGGAAGGGTACATAAAATCGACCACATGCTATTCAAGAACTAAAAGAAAACATTTCTCCAAAAATTTGAAGCATAAGTGAAGAACGTTTGGTCAGAGTTATGCAAACTTTATGTCTGCAAGCATAATATAAAGTTATTAATTATTACAAATTTGTTTTTTTTTATCGTTTATTATTTGTTCTCCAGTGTTATGAAAAGCAGTTATGTGTTGGTCAACCCTGCAGGAGGCCATGATACGTGGAAGGGATACGAGTAGTACCTTTTCCATTATGATAGCGCATTGAGCCATACTTTTCTTGTGGTGCAGCAATTCCATATCGAGAAAATTATTCCTGCTCCCGCCCGAATCTTACCTGAGAGACTTTTCTGTACCTTACACTATTACACTAAAAACGGCCCTCAATAAAACGCCCTTCACTATCACAAAGGATATCACAGTGTCAGGATCGGTGGAGCAAGTGTGCACAATTGTTCTATTTTGAAGGGAATTAGGAAAGCATCGCTGTAGGCGCTTTAGCACCGCTATTCCAAAAACTTTTTGATTGCTTCTTGTATGTAGTAAAATAGAAGGACAGGGACGGTGGTAACTTCGATAAATTTTATTTGATTTTTATTAAAATTCAGTGCAATTCATTCTTCTCAAATTAATTTTAAACCAATAGTAAATAAATTTCTATACTGCGTTCTAATCCACTGTCAACTTGTTGTACACTGCGTACTTTGACTATTTGAACTTATCTAGCTGCATCACGTGTATCAAGTTTTTCTTGGGCATATTTTTAAGGTAATGCTATCTAAATATCAATTTATTGCATAACCTGTTTGAGTTTATTTATAAAATTTTGCCTTCTAATTTATTCACTCAAATTACAAAAGGTTTAGAAATTTTTATTTTCTAACTCAAATTTATTGCTTTTTATATACGTACATATACGTACACCAAGTGTTTAGGGCAAATTAAATTCAACGATTTTAAAGTAATAATGGCATTTAGATAATACAATTTTCTACTATAAATTGTTTCGGTTGTACAGGTTTAAGAGCATTTTAATGGTCAGCGTAGGGCGAAATTCAATAGAAATTGGTTAAACGCGCAGTAAATAATTTACCAACTTAAATTGGCACCACTTTGATTAACATAAACGTATTTTTTAGTTAAAAAGTAATTTAGTTTATTAAGACTAATTATAAAGCTAATTTATTTTTATTTGAATATAAAAACAAACACGTTTATAAAAGTTTGAAAAATACATTAAAGGACAAGTTAAATATTTGAAAACAGTCTATTAAGGTTTGTAGGAAATATATTCGTGGGTTAATTAAAACTGTAATATAGTTCTAAGGAAAAAGACCTCAGCCCAATAATAACTGTAACATTTTATAACTGACAATTCCTAACACTTATGTATATTTACTTTTAGTCTAATAATACATATTAAAATTTACAACAATTACAATTCTACCAAACTTTTTCGTTTTTTATTCAAATAAAAGAGATAAAAATATTCCATTTTCATAATTAGACAGGTGAGTTTACATTTTGTAATTATAAATTTGAGCTTGATTTTCTAAAATTTTTTGATGTTAATGTTCTTTGTTCCTTGCTGTTAAATTTTACTGAACTGTTAACAAAAGTTACAATCCTAATAAAAACAGGTAAATGCTGTTATTTAAAATTCTAAAATCCTTTCTTTTTCATAAGATAAGCTACAGTTTTGAACATATTATTATTCAATTTAAAGACCTTAATATTTGGCAAATTATCAAAGTATTTATATAAGGTGTTCCTAAATATGCCCAACAATTATTAAGGCATAATTTTCACATGTTAGTGAATGTTAAAGTTTAAAATAATAAAATTTAGGGCCATATGAATTGCAACGTAACTGCTTTATGGAGTTTTAACATCCTGCATAAAGACATAATCCCACAATTTATATTGAATACACAAACGTAATTGGTTATTTGAAAATAATTCATGATGCTTTTCTCTAGTAGCTTCTGTATTTTAATTGCATTCGTCAAAGTTATCGATTCAATTCGACAAATATGACATAAATAAAGGGTTAGATATCTGGTATCAACTATTTTTAGTAGGGTGCTATGGAAACGTTGTTTTCCTATTGACAGTTCCACTGACAAATTTGATTGTGTTAATATATCCAGTTTAATTAGTGATTGATAGTTTTCAATTAATGAACGTGTTTTTGTGGTAATCAATCAGTTGTGCAGATGCAAAGAAATTTTCATTGGGAATTTAATGTGGAAAGACACGAGCGACTTCCAAAACGACAAACCATAATGAGGTGGGTCCGAGATTTTGAAAATAAAGGGAACGTTGCTTCAAATTTTAGTGGAGGTGTACATACTATCAGAAAACCTGAAAACATAGAACGTGTCAGACAAGCTGTAGAGAGAAGTCTGAAACGGTCTGCATCGAAACAATCACTTGCTTTCCATATTTTGCATTTTGATTTGAAGTTTCGCCCGTACAAAATTCAAGTAGTCCATAAGTTAAAAGATGCAGATATACCTATTCGTGTTGCTTTATGTAGCTAGTTTTTGCGAATTCTAGAAAATGATGTACACCCGATACATTTTTTTTCTTATGTCAGACGAAGCTCATTTCTATTTAAGCAACTATGTTAATAAGCAAAATTTCCGCTACTGGTGTTTGAGGAAAATCCACAACAGCTTCATGCAAAACCGCTTCATGACCTCAAAGTCTCCGTAAGGTGTGGTGTTTCGTCGTTTGGGATCAAACTGTCACAATTAACTCCGAACGTTATGTTCATATGTTAGAGACATTTTTAGGACCAGAATTATGCAGATGTGGGCAAAATCAAATTTGGTTTCAACAGGACGGTGCTACTGCGCATACAGCACGGCAAACTCGAATTGTATTGCAAGAAATGTTTCCCAATCACTTGATATCAAGATTTGGTGACATATGGCTCTCTAATTCTCTATCTAAAGCAAAAGGTTTACGAGAGGCATCTCAATACACCACAAAAACTTAAAATGCACATTTTCGAAGAAATAGGGAATATTAGAGCCGCAATGTTGGAATCAGTTATGCAAAATTTTAGACATAGATTACAAAAATGTATAGAGGTTAACGGAGGTCATTTGAAAGACCTAATTTTTAAAAACTAATTGCACTTTTATTAAACTTATTTGTACTAAAATTGTCTTACTGTATTAATTTTTAGCCTTACCGCAGGTTTTTGAAAATAGATGATACCAGATCCCTAAACGGTTATTTAAATTTTCTCTAAAAGATGATCAAATTAATTAAAAACAGAACACTAAACGTTAAACTAGATATTAAGTTTGTGAAATATAAGCGGTTAAAGCTTTAATAGTAAAGTAAAATTAGATAAAATAATTTTAGCATAGTATTAAGATAATAAATAGACTGAAATGAATTTTACATGTTTAATGTGATACTTATTATTTGTGATACAGATTTACATTTTTGTTTGTACCGAAGTAATTGTCAGTGCACAAGTAATAGTTAAATAAAACAGAACACAGTTATAGATTACCACAATATCATAAAACAATGCCGTTCTTTTGGAATTCTCCAAACATTCTTCAATTTGGATAAAATTGTTTGCTAAAACTTCTCCCAGTTCTTACAACCTAGCATTGTCAGGTTACCTATTTAAAGCAATACATGTCAAGTTGTACCTGAATAACTCTGCATGCTTGGAAGCCATTTTGATAATTTAATTGATGAACACATGTTTGTTGGTTTAAATAACAATAAAGCGAAGTACGAGATTATAACAGCTGGAGGTTAGGAAGTTTGTGAGAATAGCTCGTGTTTTAGCAACACCCAGTACATATGGTAATTATTGTGTTTATAGCAAGGTATCGAAATTCAGTTCTTTATTTATGATTCTTCAAATAAGTAGCCAACCGAATATTTGAATTCATAATAAACCAAATACCATTATATATGTATTTTACAAATAATGCATTTTAAGCATTGACTGTGCTTCGGTCGGTGTTGCATTGCCGACAATCGTTTTAGTTTATGCTTTTACGCTTTAACATTTAAAATCAAAGAATAATTCATTTATTTAAAGATTCTATGTACAACATATTTTTGAATGCAGCTTGGATTACCCACCTATAATTTTTATTAGCTACTACTCTTGAAATTATTAACTTTACATATATTTGAAATCTATTAAATTTAACTAACTAGAATCTTTCTTTAGTTATTTAATTTTGTTGGCATCAACTAGAAGTTCATCTATTAATGCATTTAAAACCTTTAATTATACTTTTATTTAATATTATTGTTATTAAAATTTGTAACAACAGCGTTCATGACGGAACGATCTTTATAAGGTAAGTGTCCGAAGTTATTATATTAGAATTGTGAGAACTTAGGTAGTTGAACCTTCGTGTTGTTCACAACAATATTGTGAAAGGTGTTGTAAAGACTTTCAAATGAATACGCAAATCTTAAACTTCGTTACAGGTGCTGGAGTAGGTTGAAGAATTAGGGTTTGCATGGAGTTTTGCGCTAAAAGTTACTCAATACATCCTAAAATTAATCAGCTTCCCTCGTCAAAGTAAAATGAGGTGCAGACTCAAAATCCTTAGAAATAGCGCTGGTTGTGTATCAACCAAGTAAATGGTTAGTTTGCACTAAATTTGGCAGTCTCATGTTTTTAATCACATAAAAGCATTTTGCGTCATGAACATCCTCTCGTAGCTTTCGATTTTTTTGATCTGCAGTATGAATTCTTATTTACATTAGGAGTACAATTTTAACTTCTATGTTTTAATAGCAAAATGTTCCTTAATTTATTTTTACATTTAATTTTATTTCATCGGTTACCTTAAACTTCGTTCTTGTGTAACTTATGTAATGCAAGTATTTTTAATAATAAACTACGTTCTTGTGTATATTGTTAACTTATTTAATGCAAGTATTTTTAATAATAATACTTTGAATTAAGCACACAGTAGATATAAAGTTTTATTCTTAAATTTTTGCTCACTTTTACGTTCTACATAAACGATTATGTGTTTATTTGGGGGTTTATTTGAGAGTCTTTTGTTTATAATTGAGTCGTTCTTATCATACATTTCTGTTAAATAAATGACACTGGTTACTAGCGAATTGTCACAATTTTTTAGTAAAATTTTCGGTTATACACAGCATAGCACGAAATTAGTTATTTTACTCCATTTACAAAAAATTATTGAGAGTCTCCATATTACAGCTTAATTTACATTATTTAAGTCCTAAGAGGCACATCGGTTATAGTTTTTGTTTAATTCTGGAAACAGATGAGTGCTAGACTAAGCAAATCAGCCGTAATAATCACCTTTCCAGATTTCCATCACTTTATACAATAAATGAGGTAAAAACAATAGTTCGCGTTAATGGTAGTTCTATTTGATAGGTAACCAATAAAATTATCGTAGCGTAATCTGAAAATATAGTAATCACTGCTTTATCAACAAAGGATTGAACGTGTTTTACGCGAATGTTCTTCTTCTAGTTTGCGGCACGTCTTATATTGATTTTTGTTGTCACAGCGAATCAATGGCCTTTTAAAGTGGCGGAAAGGGTGGAACCTGTTTGGTCTTTGTTTCGACCTACATCCAGCCTACTCAAGCCACATAGAATATCATGAACCTATTCTATACCAATTCTCATACTTATAGCAATTATTCATCCATCGTCCTTCAAGAGCTTCTCAAAGAACGCCATATTAATTCCGTTTACAGTAGTTTTAAATTCTGAAGATTCGTCTAACCCTATATGTAATCGTTGGTAGATTTTAAATGTTTCAACACCTGTCCATTTGTAAAAAGAGCAATGGGTTATTTGGAAATTTATAGCATTTACCATTATTATAGGATTAATTAAAAGGCATTAGACATTAGTCTTGGTATATTCAGATGGATCACAATTCCCAGAACCTTGGACCTCCTTGTATTATTATTAGATTGCAAATCATATAATTCCGCATAGATATGCGGTAGTGTCTGGAAAATAAAAATCTTTACTTCGTCTAGTAATTTGCGCATGACTTAATTGTCTTGATTACAACAGATTTTCTGCTTTTAATATATTTATTTATTGATAAATCAGCTGGGATATTTAATTTTTACGTGAACTGTATATAGTCCTACTTAAGGTAGGTTCGGCTAAGCGAATGTAAGGCACAGAAGGCGGAGTCTGGACGTTGGACTTGAATAATAGTCATTTGATGTAGGTAATGGTAATATCTTGACTTTTAGTTGGAACTTTTCGAGTTGTTTGTCGCTGTTTACTGCGTTGTTCTTGGTCTGTTAATAATAATTAATCGGATAGCGTGCGTTAATTTTTAACAATGCAGCAAACGTAATATTTTAAACTGTTTATAAAATTTCGTATTTCAAAG
>JAHWXV010020033.1:0-10404 GCA_024586415.1 Phrixothrix hirtus
TACTTTAATTTGTGTTATCACCCCAAGTACCAATTTTGCTTTCTAACATGTACATAATTATTAAATGTATATTTTATATGTGGATTTATTATTATTATATGCCTATATCATTATATTTTGTTTTATTTATATTTTAATTTGTGTTATCACCTTAAGTACCAGTTTCCAGCCACTAAAATTATCATAAATTAACATTCTGCATAAACAAGTAATGTACTTTTGCCCTCTTTCAATATGGCCGCCGTGACATCAGCTGGCTTCACTAATGTAAGAGTATAAAAGTACATGAAGTTTGGTATCCAGTTATTATAATACATCCATGGCCTAGACACATTCCAATTTCTACTACATGTCGTAGAGGAAATAATATGTTGTTTTAGTATCAAATTGCTAAATATGTATTTATTTATTTCGAGTGAACACTAACCTATTTCAATACACAAAGACTCACATTTTTATTCGTTCGTATTTTATGCAAACAAAATTTGAACATTTAAATTTAAACACGTTCAATTATGCTAAAGACCGTGTCCAGATTTTTAGAAATAACAATTTTGATATTTCCTTTCTTTAAATGGTTTTTAGTTTTTATTACACATTCTTTTATTATTATAGATATTTTGTTATTTAAACGTAAAATTATTCTTAAAACTTTTGCAATTTAGTTGGTTTATAAAAAAAATTGAGTACATCGTTAGCTATGCGATTTTAAATTACACTAAATGTAGGTCTTATAAGCACAAAATCAAAGCAATAATTGAATTGTATTTGTTCCATGTATTACATTTCAGAATCAAAGGTTATTTTTTTTAACGTTTCTCGACTTGCAATTTAAGATAAGATTAATACCATGAGAGCTGAAGAACTTGCCTTTTTACGAGAATTGTTCAAATCTCTACAACGCAGTTTTAAAATTACAGACAGAAAATAGAAGGTCATAGACAATGTCAGTACTATGAAAATCCAAAAGATGATACAAAGGTGTTTTTGCTTATACACGCTTTTCAATTACAACTATTTTCTTCAAATAAGAATTTTTTTTGCAATAAATATTTTGTAAAAATGTGACGTGCGCACATCATGTGTGCTTACCTAAATTATAAATTTCAGAAATAAGGGGCTTAGATATTAAACAAATTAGCAATTTTGTATTTACGATACTTTTTCTGGTCATCATTAGCGTCCAGAGAGTTATTATTTTCCGGAAAAGGTAAAAAACGTGAACTTTGTATTTCATTAGCTACTAAATGTATCGCCCGGTCTACGGCTTGGCCTGCAATTTGACTAGTACTTGCCAAAGATTATTTTTGGCAGGTTATGGATATAACTGTTACAGATATTTGCGGAGTTTGTGAATGCAATTTCAGAACTGTCCAAAGGCGTACATGGAAAAACGAAAACGTAAATCATTTCTGTAGAGTCCCTGATTTAAAGGCAATGTATTGGAAATTTTTGAATAAAATCCTAAATCGATTATTCGAAGAGTAGCGGTAAAGTTACTGCTTTTACGAATGTTTATGCTCCTTTAGAGCTATGTAGCTTCAAAGGGCAGTACTTACGAACAAAGAAATTATTATTGTTGCTAGAATACAAATAAAACTTAAAAACGAAAGATGTAGTAAATCTTTTATGCCATTGAAGATCCGACGTCATGCATACTTTCTGAAAGTTCTAGTGTAGGTTACATGGGTACATCATCTTGTTACAGAATATTTATTTGTGGAAAAAATTCAAAGGTAAAAATTTTTAGATAAAGCAATATCCCTGAAGATTCCATAATTATCAGTCATGATGGAACAAAATCTTTAAATGATAAGGAGGGGTTAGGGGACAAATAAGATAATCCCGCCGTTTAGAGTATAATAATATTAATACATCTAAGTGACGCTGCTTTCTCACTACAATTTCAGAATTGTATTATTCTGCTGTAAGTAAAAGGATAGACGAAAACGTCTTCAACTGAAGAACCACTTACAAGCAACTGTAGATCCAAAAGGATCGACTTGCGGGTGTTTATTTACAAAAATCTTTCTTTTAGTTTAAGGTATGAAAATGGTCATACAATTTCCGAAATTTAACTCGAAATTTAAGAATATATTTCCCCCTTTAATTAGTAAAATATGCCACGTCATAACATTTAAGTAAATTTATGGGTGTCTTAGAGGCCCAAAAAATAGACATTTATTAATTCTATCGTCTTTCACTTGTCTTAACTCTTAACCAGAAAATTTTGGTTTTCGAAAACGAATGAAAATCTGATCGATTTAAATCAAAATAATACGATGGATACGAAGGAATGTCAAACTTCAGTTCGTTGCTTGCCGTGAGCAAATGCTAGAATGCACCGAGTGTTATCACAGAAAACAACACATTTTTCTTGGCCATTCTGGAAAGTTTGTGTTTAATTTCTCGAAGAATCATAATTTTAGCTTCAACCATGGTTAGAAAATACTATAGGAAAGTCATTGGCTTTTTCTTAAACATCTCAAAAAATCGACTGATTTTTGCATACGAACTCGCTTTTGCTTTTGTATTGGGGAGACGTCGTAGTTATCTTAGGGGCAGTGATTTCGTGTTAAATTCATTTTATTAAAAGAAAATAATTTACTTATTTATGCTACCCGTCATCGCTGCTACCTCGTGCTCCAATACTTGCTTGTCCAAAAGACATATCGTGAGCTTTATCGATAGTTTCTAGCGTGGCAGCTATTCTTGGACTTCTATAATGTAGTACATCGCCGATTTTTGTTTTTCTATGTTCGTTTACTTAAATTCAAATAGCTTCATAGGAAGTGCTTAAGTCAACCCATGTAGAAAAATGCCTTTTATAGTTTTATTCACTATTTTCCTTAAAAAAATTGAGCCACGCCTTGAATTCTAGTTTTATCCATTTTTCAGTATTGCTAGGAATGCTTGTATTGAGACAATTGTCAAACAGTCTTTGTGTGATTCATGAAAAATAAGGAAACTATATGACCACATATAAAATTGTTGCTCACGCCCTCAATTGGTACCTGATCTGAATTTCACGTCAAATCACCCTTATTAGTTTGTTGTTTACTATAATGAAAGTCGCCAAAACACTTTTCGAGCAATGTTTTTATATGACTACAAAAAATGTACGACTCGTGAGTTTTGAAACGTGAGAGAAATTCATTAATTGACGAATTGCGACCTGCAACTAGTGAAAATTGTTTGTGAAGCCGTTGATGAAATAATAAAGGGGAGACGTAATCTTACCCGTCTTGAAATTTAACAAGAAATAGAGACGTATTGGCAGTTTTAAAACATTATTTTACATCAGTATTTAAAGGTCGGAAAATTTGCAAGCCGTTGGATTCCGCATTTGTCGAATGAAAAATAACAACAGGCGCGAATAGATTTGTGCATGTTTATGGTTGAAAAATTTGGTGGGGATGCTACAAAATAAGTGTTACGCACCTTAATTACTGACGAATCCCAGATATATGAGGCAAAGATCAAAAAACCCATGAAGGAAAAAAGATTTTGCATTGCCAATACTGCTATTGTGGAATTTAATCGAATTAAACTATGTCGGTTATTTTGATAAGTTCTATCAAAAAATGCATAAACATATATAAACCAGGAATTTTGAAAGACGTAAATCATATTTTTAGAAATATTATTGTACTTATCTTGCTACTAATTGATGGAAATATTTTGCCATTCCAAACACAAATGTGATAGTGAATATTATTTTAAATAAATGCTTTTAGTAAAGAATAACTCAAGCATAAAACATAGATTACTAAGAGTAGTTGTATTGTTCGAATTCGAATTCGAAATCTTAAATTCTTCGGCTCTTAGCTACATTTCTAGATAGATTTATCCTTTATTACGTTAATAATCCTTAACTATTCAAAACACAGCAAAATAAAAGCAAAAATTACGCCAAATGTCATTGGTTTCCATTTTACAGTAAAGGATATCCAAATAAAGATCATTGTTGGGTGATTCATCAGTGATCTAAAATTAGCATAAGAGCTTCTGGAATTTTACATAACATATGTATGTAACAATTCCATTGATTTCTTAGGTGATTTGGAAAAATATATACGAGTATATTTTACTACAGCGTTATTGAAAATATTAAGCGAAATACAATTAATCTTTTACAGTGCACTTTTCTTAAATCTTGAGACCACTGTCAAACCGGTCAATTAGATAAGATCTATTACAAGTAAATTCAGGAAATGCTAAGCCATCAGATGTTAAATAAAAAAACTCAAAAAAGGGGTTAGGCAATTTAAGGAACAACGAAGACGAAAGGAGTATGTATGCAGGGAATTAATAAATATTTTGCTAAGGGACTCGTTAGTTTATAAATAAATATTTTTTAATGTATACATTAATAGCAGTTGTCTTTAATTATTTCATCAAGCATTCTAATAATTATAACAGAAGTAGGTTAATGAAAACATGAAAGGATGTTGGCGATGTCGATAATTTAATTTATTTTAAACAATGTTTATGAGTCTCAATGTTAATTAAATTACACACATTTTATTAGCAAACTTCATGTTTGCTTATAATTGATTAAAATGTCATATGTTTGTTTATACTTATGAAATATCTAATATAAAATTTAGTTATACTTAAATTATCAATAGTTTAAATAGGCTCGATCCTGATTTATACCTCTATGTATTTACCACAGTACAAAAGTTGAATAGAAACTAGTTTTAAAGGTAACTACAAGCAAGGGGATCAGGTCTTTAACTTATTAAAAATACTTCACTCCTGTTTCTATTAAAACCAAGAGGAACGTGATATAGCTAACAATGTCATTAAATAATGAGGTTGTGACAAAATGTTACTTCATTTAGCCATCATTTTTCATGCAATATTTTTCAAAATAAAATAGTGTGGCACTAACTATGTAGTAAAGCAGGATATCCAATTTGTAGATAAATTGATTATTTATTAATTTTTTATTTAATAAATTAAACCGTAATACTATGAATAGATTATTCACTTCAGTACTGAAAATAACATCTTTCGATTATTTAAAAAAATGTCTATGCTTGACATGTTTCTCAATGTTGACCTTCAGTATGGTGACCTTTAATTTCGTCCTTCAATTTGTGAATGTCTAATAACTGCGGGATGTCGAAACTATTTTATACTAATTACTTTCTTATTTCTTAAAAAGTACAATGGTTTCTTTAGCGGTACAAAAAGTTCATTTTTTACATGAATGGCGTGAAAAATGATAGTTATGAAGTTGTCATAATCAGTCATAACTTTAAAGCGCAATCATTTTAGCAATGTCTGTTTGCTAAACAACTCTTAAATGTATATGTCGTATTGTTCCGATAGATATGCGCACTATGTAGAGACAATTCACTTATCATATTTATGTAGATAGTCGTCGAGAACTACTAGTGAGTTATTACTATCCGGCAAAGCGATGAGATGTACAACCTTAACGCACTTTTAAATTTGGACTTTTGAAATCATATAAATATTTATATTGAATGACCCAAAATAAAAACGTTACAATTATTAAATCGAAATGGAACTCATTGATACAATTGTTTTGATATTAATGTTTTGAATCTTGGGATAATTCTTGACACATTGATTGTATTATTAATTTGGACTAAGTTGTACTTTTAAAACAATTTTGCTAGAGGTATCCATGTGTCGTGTTTACAAAAGCGCTTTCAGCTTGCATGCCACCAAGATCTTTAAATTAATACTCTTTGAATGTTTATTGGTAAAATGAACGCTAACATTATAAAACATCCTTCTGTTGAATATCAACAATAAAATTAGATGACAAGTATTTAAATAAACTGCTGAACAAATCTTTGGCATCACCTATAAGTGTATTCCTATAGATTCCTAGTATGTTCAGAACACATGCGTTTTGATTTGCTATTACAAATTGTAGTTGATCCATCCTAGCAATCAAACAACACCAACCGAAATAATTACATTAAGTGTAGGGAAAATTCTAAATAAGGTCAATTGTTTCAATCTATCGTGTAGAAACGAATTTAACGACTATCTTCAACTTTAAAGAAAAAACTGGAGAAACTATTCAACATGACCGATCAACTTCATATTTCGGAAATTATCCCAAGCAGAGCCATCGTTGGGTTACGATTTAATCAATGAACTTTTCTATATCGCATCGGTATGAATTAGTATATGGATTTGAAAATTGAAACAATTCGGGGTGATTGAAAATAATAGAAGAAAAAAAGACGGTCATGGTATATCCAAAACAGGAATGACCATTTCATCCGCTTCGAGATATTTCCAGATTATTTTCACATCAGAAATTACGGAAAGTAGAAGGCTTACCAGATGAGATACCACAGAATCTACTTTCATGGAGACTCACAATGTAAGTAGATTCAGATTTTATTTGCAAAAGGGTTTTTGCTCTACATTTGCTGTATATGCGTCAAAAAGTAGGGATATGAAAACACGTTAGGTTAAGTGCAATACAGTTTACGTGTCACCATTGCAGAAAGTTTCACAACTGTATGGCTCCGCGTATCACTAACGTTGCTGAAAAATACGAGGAGGGTATTTTAGAACAGATTCTTGTAGCATTCGCACCCTTTATTGAGATACAAGACATCGCCAAGCCCCACGTTGCTCGCATCACGTCGTCGAGGAATACCTCCCAGAAGTTGGATACAATGTTTTAGCTATGCTATCTAAAAATTCTAATATTAATTTTAATTCATTGTATAGGACATGGTAAAAAGACGTCTCCAAACTCTCGTCTCACAACTTTAAAAGGGCTCAAATTGATTCGCTTAAGGAATACGAAATTATTCACAAATAAATTGCCTCAATAAAATCAAATTAAAGTTTTGTACCAAAACCTAGATTTGAAGCTAAACGCTGAAAAAGTAAAAATAATTATTAATTAGTGGGGAACAGTCTATTGCTAAAGAACAAAGAATCTAAAACGTTTGGCAATAATATTGTAATATAAATAAATAAAATAAAGAAGGAGATTCTGCCTAAAAATGGCACGAATTTTAATTATTAATTCGGTAAGTGAAAAGCCTTGACGCTGTAATGTGAACAATTCTAAGGCTTCTCACCAAAATATTTTTATAACCTAACTAAAATAGGCAAAAATATAAAAGTTTACATTTCCAACCAGTGTGACAGCACCAGCAGACCAATGGTTTTACCCTAGTGGGATCATCAGTGCTGGGTGGCGGTGCACGCTGGTTCAAAATGCAAAACTTCCTTTTAAACACATAAACCTGTGTGGGTGTCGATGACAAATAATGGCAGATCTATCTATTGTTTATATTAGGAAGTATTTTAATATAAATAAATAAAATATAGAAGAAGATTTCTCCTAAAAATGGCATGAATTTTAAATATTAATTCGGCACAAGTCAAAAGCCGCGAAACTGTAATATGAATAATTCTAGGGCTTCTCACCAAAAGATTTTTATAACCTACCTAAATAGGCAAAAATCTAAAAGTTTGCATTTCCAACCAGCGTCACGCAGCACTAGCAGACCAATGGTTTCGCCCTAGTGAGGCTTGTCAGTGCTGGGTGACTGAGCAAACCATTATATTTTTGCCAATTTAGTTAGGTTATAAAAATATTTTGGTGAGAAGCCTTAAAATTTTTCATATTACAGTTCCATGGCTTTCCACTTGCGCCAAATTAATATTTAAAATTCGTGCCATTTTTAGGAGGAATCTTCTTCTTTATTTTATTCCTTTATATTAAAATACTTCCTAATATAAACAATAGATGGCTCTGCCATTATTTGTCATCGACGTACACAGGTTTATGTGTATAAAAGGAAGTGTTTCATTTTCAATCAGCGATCACAACCACCCAGCACTGATGAGCCCCTCTAGGGCGAAACCATTGGTCTAGTGGTGCTGTATCACGCTGGTTCGAAATGCAAACTTTTATATTTTTGCCGATTTAGTTAGATTAAGAAAATCTTTTGGCGAGAAGCCTCAGAATTGTTCATTTTACAGTTTCATAACTTTCCACTTGTGCTGAATTAATATTTAAAATTCATGTCATTTTTAGGAGGAATCTTCTTCTTTATTTTATTTATTTATATTAAAATAACTCCTAATATAAACAATAGATGGCTCTGCCATTATTTGTCAATAATATTGTAATATTAATGTTTGGTGCTAGTATGTTAATAATGTTTCGTTCAATGCATGGGAAATGATAGTGAACTTAACCATTTACTTAATTTTATTAATAAAAGGGGAATTCAACAAAATTTACTATCGAAAAGATACAAAATGATTAATTACATTTTCTGATATTTTAATCAAAAGATAACATAGTTGTTTTGAATCAGCTATTTTGCGTAAGGAATCAAATACCAATCGGTATCTAAATTTCAATTCTAATCGTCAATTTAGTCCTAAGAAAGATATTTTTAAATGTATTTATGATAGGGCCAGATTTATTTATTTACGAGCACCGGCTTAGTAACAAAACACACTTGTATTTTAAGTTTAACAATCGCGTAATATATAAAATTTAAAAATTAAAATTTATAGTAATAAATTATATTTCACTTTTATGAAGTGCCATATCAAGCTTAGGAATAGTAACGAAGAAATCTAGAGAGTCTGAATAAGAATTGGTCATTTTGCAACTTCTAGTGATAAGTGAATTGCAGCCAATATTTGTTCTATGGGTAGGAACAAAGAACGAATGTTTAGAACGTGTGGCTCTTGATGAGACGTGTAAACAAATGTTGCTAATTAGTTCTGGGCATGAATGAATGGAGTTTACCAAGTTATGCAACATTTTTAGATCTCTTTCTTTATAATTATAGTTGGTGGTGTTTTCTAAATGCCATAAACTTCAGAAATGAATGTTGGATTTTTTTAAATTTTTTCAACATATAATTAGAGTTGAAAGACCATACACAAGCTGCATATTCTAAATGAGGACGAACTAAGTAATTTAATGCTGTTTGAGTCAGTGAAGTCTAATGAACACCGTTTGATAAATCCTAGCAGTTTAAGAGATTTTGGGATGATATTGTATAACGTATAACTAAGACTCGAGACCATAGTGATGCCCAAATCCCTTAAGTGTTTACTCTTTGAATGGTAGATGATTTAACTTATAGTTACAAACAATGGATTTTTAGACCGGCTGAATGACATCTGATGAAGTTTAGAAGTATTAAGCTTCATGCGGTTTTTGTCGCACCAATCAATCAATCTATTGAGGTCTTGTTGAAGTCTTTCACAATCATAAATACTGTGAATTGTTGTGTAAAATTTTAGAACATCTGCGAATAGAAGGTACTTAGAGTTATGGAGGGAATCGTAAATGTCATTAATAAAGATATTAAAGAAGATAGGACCGAGATGAGAACCTCGCGGAACTCAATATGGAACAATAATCTCTTTAGAGTGGTACCCTAAAATCTTAATTATCTGTTTTCTATGTGAAAGGTGGTCTAATAAGTCTGATAGAGTCTAATAAAGGTATTTCTAATTCTGAAGTTCATTTTATAAAAGGCAAGTTATCTTGCTAATATTGTAGATAACACTATCTAGAATCCTCAAAACTACAAGCAAAACAATACTAGAAACATTAACACTACTTTATATCTTGCCACCATAACGTTAGTGTACATTGTTGGTATTGTTAAAAAATTGACGGAATCAGCTAAAACCGTTTTTAGTTCTCAAAGTTATTTACGTTCATTTTTAACTATTACTAAGCCCTTTAATAAAAATTAAATAATAAATGTTGCAATTATCGTAAATTCTATGTTGAAATATTGAAATTGAACAAAAAGAGTTAACAAACATAAGAGATACAACCGATCAATTTAAAAAATAGAAGTGTTGACCATTGATTTGGAACGGGTCATAATATTTCTTGTAAAGATTTTAAAATTATTTCCAGACACTCTAACATTTTCAAAAGAAAACTTAGCTTACATAAAATGCATTAATGAACACTGCATTTGGCTTCCTCTAATTACCTTGCTTGATGTTTTTTGTCTATCGTCAATTGAATTGCCAACTCAACCTAATTGTATTAGTGTGCTTGATAACGAAGATAATCTAAAAGTTCTGGTGTATATAACTAGATTGGTCAGGGTGTACAAAGTTAACACTATCTTCAGTCTAGCTAAATGTTGTAATATTAATTTGTTGCTCAGTGCGATATTACTAGTTAATGTTGTATTCATTATTATTAAATGAATGGATTGACATAATCGAAAATATTTCACTGAACTAAGAACGGCTGTGTAAAATTAGCCCTTCCTTTTTGAAAAAGTTAAAGTTTTCTCTTTGTAAACGTTTGCCCACGAATGCGCCTTTGGAATTTTCGTTTGCCCCGTTTAGTTTAAAAAATATAAGCATTTCAAGTCTAGGGGGGGGGGG
>JAHWXV010020064.1:0-10823 GCA_024586415.1 Phrixothrix hirtus
GTTACCAAATTACTAAAACCTTTGATTAGCTTAAAGTATAAGCGTAACAGCGATTTAAAATTCTAAATTGCATACACTGCCACTATGGTAACAAACAACAGTCTTTGTCTGCTATTTTACCCTTTTCAAGATAATTTGCAAGCATGCCCCTCGTATCCAAAAGCATAGACGCTTCCAACTGCAAAAACCATTTTCGCTTTCTTCAAAGGTGCTTCGCTATATGAAATTTACATTTAGTTTATTGAATTTCGTTTAAAGTCATTTGCACACTTTGTAAACAGGTGTTGAAGGATTCGTTTCTCTTTGATCGTTAAGAAACGCAGCATATACCGTCCGATAGCTTTTTCACATCGTCACTTTAAAAAATATGCAAATAACTAAAATTTTTAAAATGGAGGATGTATTTCCTTTTATAGAACCTTACAATCGTCGATCTGTGAAAATTGTATCGTCAACTTTAATAATAATTTTGGAAGAATTTGTGGTTTCCAATCGTTTGTTACGGGATTTATCTTCCTTGAGCCTTCTTCCCTATTTAAATTGTCTTCCACTACTTCCCAATAGTTGTATTTGAAATATAATCTCAACACTACTTTCACATTATGCACCAGAGTAAAGGAGATTATTTTTTGCAACGCCTATTTTAACTACAGCATAATGTTCTATAATATTTACTTTCACATCACTGATAACGTATACTTCAAATAAGGATCAAAGTAGTATTATTCATTACACTCAAATCAAACTTTACAGGTTAAATGAGCGAAAAGCGAAAAGGAACAATACGCTAGATACATGACTGTTTCATTAAACATGAAATGTGGATTTAACCTATCAACCACCAGACCATGCCATATCTGGGCCTGATTATAAATTCAACTCTTGCTAACTGGAAATTTATTAAATTAAACCATTTACAAGAATTCATAATAATTGGTTTATACTACAATATTAGGTTAATTATTTATTAACATTTCATCGAGTAATAATAAAATACTAAAAGTTACCAAGGACTAAACGAAATTATATTATTTGCGGGAGGATAAGTAGATCTTTTGTGAATTTCTAAACGAAGCTTAAATTCATGTTGTTTGTTTGGACGATGTTGCAAGATTTTGTTATTGACAAAAAAAGAAGTGAGCAACAAATTTCACTGTAATGGAACTATTTCTTGCATTAAGAATTCCTAACTCATTAATGCAACTCACAATGTTTCCCTATTCCATAGATTTAAAATACCTCAATATCAAGTTTTTTGGCAAAACCTTTTATTAAGTATATAAATGCTTGTTGGCAATTAGTCGGTGCCGTTTGCCGCTGTTTATAATGCGTGGTCGTATTCACATGCTTGATTTATAAAAATTAAATAAAGATTAAAACAGTTACAAAGCTTGCCTTGAATAACTTAGTCTAACGAAACCAGATTTATTAAAGCAGAAGCCCTTGAAATAACAGGAGAGTGCTAATTAATGTTATACCATGTAACTGATTTTATTTTTAAATATTGCTAATTGCTAGTATGTCACTGCCAAGAATTAATAAAAATGCACATTTAAAATAATTCTATTAGTTATTTTATTAACCCATATCTTTGCTATTATTATCAATTTGACTAGACACTTTATTTCAATATGATGGTAACAGTTATCAGCGAGAGTAATGTCAATCTATGTCTGCCTTTTTATAAATGCCAAGACAATCAGTTTTTACTATGGCAAATGCTTAATTAATGCGATCATATTAGCTTCAAATACACCAATATTAATAATAAAATTGCAACTTTTATTAAATTAATATACTTTTCGAAAATTACTGGCAGAGCCATCTATTCAAAAAAAAATTCAGCACCAGTAAAAAACCATGAAACTGTCATCGGAGTAAAATAAAATGAACAATTCTAGGGCTTCTCACCAAAAGATTTTTAATAACCTAACTAAATAGGTAAAACTATAAAAGCTTGCACTTTCAATCAGCGTGACACAGCACCTGCAAGCTTTTATAGTTCTACCTATTAAGTTAGGTTATTAAAAATCTTTTAGTGAGAAGCCTTAGAATTGTTCATTTTATTTTACCCCGATGACAGTTTCATGACTTTTCACTTGTACCAAATTTTTTTTAATTCGTGTCATTTAGGAGGAATCTTCTTTATTTTATTTATATACAATCCTCCTAATATAAGCAAGAGATAACTCTGCCAGCAATTTTCGTCAACACTCATACAGTTTATATATTCAAAAGGGAGCTTGCATTTTCAACCAGAGTGCTCAGCCACCTCACACTGAAGAGCCCCATACAAGGCGAAACCATTGATGCGGATGCTGTGTCACGCTGAATGAAAGTGCAAGCTTCTATATTTTTACCTATTAAGTTAAGTTATTAAAAATTTCTTGGTGAGAAGCCTTAGAATTGCTCATTTTATTTTACTCTGATGACAGTTTCATGGCTTTCTACTTGTGCCAAATTTTTTTTTAAATTCGTGCCGTTTAGGAGGAATCTTTACCTTTATTTTGTTTATACTTTTCAAAAATTATGTGCCTTTATTTTTCAATATTCAAAATTACAGTCTCATAAGGTAAACAGGTAAAAATACAAGTAAAATTAAAAACAGATCAGCCACCTTAAAAATTATTGAAATTATAGGTGTAATGATCCATTTAATCTTTCACCGTCAGTCATCTGGTCTGTTTAAATTATTAAGATGTTTATAAATTTTTGTTCTTCTCATTGAAGTCCAGAAACTCTTGATAATATTACCATTTTATTAAATTCTGTATCATCCTATAAATTTTATAAAGTTTGTTTAGCTGCACAAGATTTTAAGGGTTGATTTCGTCTGCAAAAAAGCCAATACTGTTTCATTTTGCAACGAAGCTACGTTTTGGTTGATCGACATAAATTTTGCCACCAGAACAATTCAATTTATTAACGCCAGGAGATAATAAAGGATCAATTGATTACCTTAAAAATTATCTAATTCTCTTGGTAGGTTTAAAAATAGTTTTAATTTTTCAGTGATCAACTTTATATAGGACAAATAAGCAATGCATGCAGTAATTAAAGCTTCAGTATTATTGGAACATCTTTCTTGAAGAATCACATTATTAATTTCATTCAGTGATGAATCATTTTCTAGTAACTATGTTCTTAAGTTGTCCAAATCACTATTTAGATTATAATTGTCACAAATGCTTTGTTCTCTATCAACCAAAGTTTTAAAAATACTAAATTTTTCACGTGGATGATGATTTGAAATAATGTTTAGATGTCTGTTAGTACAGATTGGTTAATTTGTATAGACTAAAACATAAAACTAAGGCTAGAAGTCTTTGAAGCTCGAATACCTAAGAAAGGTAACCTCAACTAGTTTCCAACACAATCATAAATTGAATATTTAATAAAAATAAATTCCATACCTCCAAATAATAAAAGTGTCATTCACATAGAGGAATCACTTTTAAGGTCCAAAACATCTTTCTTAAGTACCATAGCTTCAAGTGTTTCCATCAAAAATTAGCAATACCAAGAAAATTAATCAACCTTTAAGATTTTCAAAATCTTCTGTTGATCCTTTGTTATCCCCTGGATTTTATAAATTGAGTTATTCATGTGTTAAAGTATATGTCGACTAAGCAAGATGCAGCTCACCAGACGGAAAGAGTACCAGCATTTTTGCATGCTAAGTCAATCCTTAAAATCTGCTGTAGCTGAACATGTTTTAGAGCAACATGATATAGAATTTAGTTAGTAACAGTTTCAAATTATTATTGTCACGTCGCTATGAGGTAATAGAAACTTATTAAAATCCTAAAAATTTAAACAGATAGGATGAAGGCATGAGATTAGATAATTCATGTAATCTAGTATTTAAATTAGTTTCTTGGCTGATCTGTTCTTCATTTTATTATTTATCTGTCAATTTTAACACATTTTAATATTAAATATTGAAAAAGTACTTAGTTTTCGAAACATATATTAATTTAATAAAAGTAACACATTTTGTAATCAGAATTATAATTTTATTATAAATATTAACTGTGACAGTTCCGTAAATATAACCCTATATTAGACGGACAGTGTAATTACTTACTTGCGGTGCCCTCTGTAGGTGACTAAAAACTATTCATCCCAACCTGATATAACGGTCAAGACTAATCTCTTATTTTGAAGAAGCATCCTAGTGGAATCATCTTAAATTCGTATAGATGTAGATTATTTTAAATGATAAACAAACACACGGAAAGATGCAATACTTTAAGGAAAACGAAAATATTGAGACATAATTTTTATTTTTGTTGCTATCAAATTACAAGCGTCCAAAAACTTTCACTTTGAAAAAATGCACGTTATTTAGTAACAACTTTCAACCCTATACATTCGAATTGGCCATAGAAAATACAAGATTACATTTGTACTTTTAATAAACGTCTCATAACAATGTTATATAGTTTCTATTACTATAAATTTCTAAATTCAGTTAATTGAATACCCTTGACAGCTTCATGAAAGGCAGTTCAAAACATTGTACACCCTTAGTGTAACAGTGAGCTAATAATATTTCCTGGGACTTTCCAACCCCCTGAATTATATATACTATTACATGATTTGTGAACAAGTTTCTGCATCCCTTAGTATCTAATCTGTGGATATGCCGAATGTGTTGACAAATATTTATCAAAGGTAGGTATATAAATTTCTTTCTTAGGCTTGTCTATTTGATAATTTTGTTCGAATTTTAGCGTAATTTGTTACTTAAATGATGTTAAATAAGAGTTCCTTTAAATATTTCGATAATCTAAATTTGAACGGTAGATACCTCATTTCTATTAATGTAACACCAATACTTCATAAAATTTAAACCCTATTAACCGAAGTTTTGTGTTTCCTAACTTCTTCATGTGAATTTTTAACCTTTGTTAAATATCTTATAAATTAGGGTGTGTAATATTTTCAGATGCAGTAATTCTAAAGCAATTTAAGGATAGAATTAAATTATGTTCATTAATATAAAACAAATAAATTATCCTGTTGTTTTATTAGACGTATGCTTACACTTGAATCGAAAAATATCGTTTCCTATTATCGTTATTGATTTCTTATTTACTTTGTTTTATTCATATAGTACCACAAGTTTGATTACTTTAACTACTATTCAATTATTCATATATTATCAAACATATTTCATTCTTTTATAAATATTAATATTTTTTTTATTATTATTAGCATTCATCATGATCGCCCAACAAATTCGTATAATTCAAGATTAATTTATATACAGGGTGGTCCAAGATTCCGCGGAAGAAGGACTATGAAGTTATTATTAAAGATAGAACAGAGTTATTAAGAAAACTTATAGATATATCTCCTAAAATTATTTTCAAATATACAGGATGATTCGTATTACAATGGCATAACAAAGTTATGTTTTTTCTTATGGCACATCCTATATATTTTTACAGATTCTGATAGCCTTTAATGGATATATCAAAAAAGATACGAGGTACTATGCCCCTAGAGTTACAAATAAGGGATCCATTTACATTTTTGTGATAACAAACGGCTCACTTTGTCATATTGCTGCGTGTTAATAAGGTAAGATAATAAGCTAAAATTTACACCGCAATTTATCTAGTCCCGCTGATATATTACATAGTGTTAATTCCAAATTATCTGCAAATATATACAGGGTGATAAAGTTTAGCGCATCATTATTGTTCTCAAATTTTTGAAATATAACACCCTGTATATTATAGTTGCATCATGTGCAGAATTTAACATACTTTTAATAACATGTATCATATCGGCCTCAAAATGATAGAAATTTTTGAGATAAATTGATTGTTTTCTGAATTTTTCCAAAATTGTTGTTGTTATTAATAATTCAATTGATAAATTGGCATCACGCTTTGAAAGAGCATTAAAACCATTAGTGTAACAATAAAATAGGTGAAAATAAATGATGATTATTGTGCATGCACCTTAAAATTGAAGATACACTTTAAATGAGCATCGCATGCTATTTGGACGCTAAAGTGTTAATGGCCCGTTTAATAATGACCACTTTTAGTTTGATAATCTTCGCTAAAATGAATTTATAACAAAATATTAAGACATTTAATGTACAGTACGTGCATCTGAAAACTAGCTACTTTAGAATGAGAAATATTTGTATTGGTAATAGCAACAGATTGTTACTACACGCCATTATTTGATCAATTTCTAATTTAAAGAAGCTTATGTTCAGATGCATAATACTGTATTTATTACTATTTATAATAAATGTTCGAACGTACGCCCCTCACCTCCCTACACTTTTGTTGGCGATTTTTAAAACTTTCTCTCACATTACATAGTATTTCAGGAGTTACACTAGCAAATGCCTCTCTTATTCTAACATTCATATCTTCTTTTGTCGTCGGCTGATATTTATATGACCCCAAAAGAAAAAATCCATTACCGTAAGATCTGAAGATTTTGCCGGCCATCGAATTGGATCATTTTTACCGATCCATGTATTGTATGTATTATTTAAATAGGCGGTAACTCGACAGGTAGAATGCGCTGGTACGCCGTCCTGCTGGTAAATGAAGTTGGCCCTTAGGTGCACGTCGACATTTCCTAATTGAAATGGCAGTTTATTTTCAATAAATTGTAAGCATTCTTACCCGTCTAAGTAGCCATCAAAGAGATGTGGGTCTATAACATAGTTGTGAACCATTCCAGCCCATACGTTTACGGACCACAAACGTAGATTGTTTATCATGCGTATCCACCTTGGATTTTCTGTTGCATAATAGTGCAAGTGGTACTTATTGACAAACCCATTACTTTTAAAAGTGGCTTCGTCTGTAAACAGGATCTTATCTACAAAGCTTTCGTCATTCTCCAAATTTTCATCCACATATTGACAAAAGTTCATGCGATTACGAAAATCGTGACCACGAATTCTTGGTTTAAGGAAATATGATAATCGTGAAATCTTTTTTTTAAATTCCTTGAATTACGAACGGCTAAGGTCTAAATTTTTACTTATTTCTCGTTGACTGGTGTGTGGGTCTTCATACACACTTGCTATAACATTAAATTGTGTGTCTTCGTTTGTTACGCAATTTTCAAAGTCCTTCTTTTCATATTCTACGCTTCCACTTCATATAAAATTTTCCATTACCTTATCAAAACTATCTTCTTCAAGCATTACAATAATTAATATACAATAAATAATAACTCAATACATTAGAAATTTAAAAAATGAAAAGCTTACATCATATTGGTCCCCATACGACGGAACTGAAATATGTAGCTTTCAGTAAGTTCTGTAGGATCGTATTGCTTATAGATTAATAAGTGTAAGATCCAGAGTAACTTATTTGTTGATTACTTTATTCTATGGTTTATACTAGCGCTGTTTTGAAGTGTAATGACATATTATCAATTAAATTATTAATAAAACAACGGCAATTTTGGAAAAGTTCAGAAAACCATCAATTTATTTCAAAAATGTATACCATTTTGATACCAATATGATACATGTTATTAGAAGTATGTTAAATTGAGCACGTGATGTAACTATAATGTCCAGGATGTTCCATTTGAAAAATTTGAGTACAATAACAATGCTCAAAACTTTATCACCCTGCATATCTTATGAAGAAAATTTGGAACTAAACATTATATAATATAGCAGCGGAACTATAGAAATTGTGGTGTAAATTTTCGCTTATTATCTTACCCTATTAACACACAGCAATATGACAAAGTGGGCCGTGTTTTATTACAGAAATATAAATAGCTCCCTTCTTTGTAACTCTAGAAGCATAGTGCCTCATATTTTTTTGATATATGAATTAAAGGCTACTAGAATTTATAAAAACATATAAGATGTTCCATAAGAAAAAACATAACCTTGATATGCCATTGTAACACGTATCACCCTTTATATTTGAAAATAATTTTAAGAGATGCTCCTATTATATATCTTATCTCTAATAATAACTTTATAATCTTTCGTCCACGGAATCTTGGGCCACCCTGCATATTTATTTATATTTACACTATATTTAGCAATGTTTGCTTTTTATAAAGACACCTAGCTTTAGATTTTTGAATTAAAATAACTCAATTTGTATAATTTTACTTTTACAATTTTCTATATGAACTAAATGCAATTATGCAACCATCTATAGTACAATAATACTATTCTAATGTATGCAATATATACTGCTATAACACGTACTTATTTAAATTCGTTCTTTTATACAAAAACCCATAAAATGTACATATTTGCAAAGATTCACTTGCTTTAAAATAGACATAATAGTATTCAATAACCTAAAATCTGTCTTTACTTTGATTTTTAGAACAGCTAGAAGTTTAAGAATGTTGCATTATTGATTATTAGCCGCAACAATATTTTTTCAAGGCATCCTGTTTTAACAAAATTGATTAAGAGCTTCCTGCTAACTAAACTAGTTCCACCTATTGAAAATTGTTATTTGTTAAATGTTGCACATCGTACTGGTAGAACATTTGTTTTCTAAATGCCCGAACATTTAAAATGTATAATTCGTGTTATCAACGACCCTTTGCTATTTTTGGTTAATAGATGGCGAATCTCTTATATTATCTCAAGTTACGAAACGGTGTTTCAGCTGAAATTGGCCTTGAAGTATCATACAATTTTTAATAAACCATTTTATTGGAAGATAATTGTACGAGGCGCGTATAGAAATTAAGAATCGATTGAGTGTAAAAATTAGAGAAGTAGTTTGTATAGATATTTTTATTATCAAAAGTTACTTAGATATGTACATTATTCATCGACATAGTCGCTATATTTAATGAGGCAGTTTTCGTATCATGACACTAGTTTTTGTACTATTCGTACTATTTGTGCTATTCGTCGAAAATACTTATTGCCAATTCGCCTAACCTGTTTAATTTCTTTGTCACTCCCTGGATTCAACCACGCAAAAATTTCTTTATGTAAAGATATAAATGAAAATTGCTTGCAGATAGGTCGGGACTGTATGGCTGACGTTGAAAAATGCACGGCTGCATACTGACATCCGTACGCATGCATTACTTCAACAGTTTGGTTAGGAGCGATTTCTAATTGTTTCTTTACCTAAAGAAATGGTTAATTGGTCAGAGTCTAGGAAGTAATGAAGAAACAAAAGAGATTGTGCGAAAATTGCTAGACGAATTGGTGGTAAGTTTCTTCGACGAAGAAATACAAAGCTGGTGTCACGATATGACAAATTTCTCAATAAATATAACGAGTAAGTAAGGAACTTTTGGCAATAAAAATGTTTATACAAGCTAGATCTGTACCTTATAACACCCAACCGGTGCTTAGTTTCTGGATGCGTCTCGTATATTTTCAAATGTTTTAGAACTACCGTTTCTAAGTAAAATTTTAATGTTGCAATTAAAATTAATTCAAACCTTAACATATTTTATAAACAATTACTCTGTTGAAATTTATGGAACACGTAGTTATTTGCATATCTAAGGTTATGCTTAGTACGGAATTCATTGTGAAAACCAAAACTCTTAGGAAAACCTTCTAATGTGTTTCCAATTGTGTATTAAGGAAATTAATAAGGCAAGAATACGTCACACATAGGTGTGAAAACGTATAACGAAGTGAGATTATTTAACGGTAATGAACAGTGAATAGTTACTGGTAATATACTTTAGAATCTAAAACTTCGACTCAATTTATCGACCTACTTGCCGTAATTGTCCATTTTGGAGCCTACCTTAAAAATGTAATTAGTAGCAATCATAATTAAGGCAGCATTTGCATAAAGTTAAAATTAAAAGTATGCATCTTAAGTCAATTAATTGCCTAATACGAATTAATTTACTTTATAGCATATTTTGTACCTAAATGGGCAATTTCTAGTAAATGTCAAAAATAAATACAAATTTTCTTGAACACAATTTAGTTTGATGCGTTTCTAGTTAATTAGATTAAAAGCAATTTTGTTTTTTACCTTTATTACTACTCATTACTACTTATTACTACTATTTTTAACTTTAATAAAGCTAATCACAAGAATTCCTTTCCCATCATGTGATTTTGATAAAATAATTATAAATTAATTACAAAAAAATTCTACTTTGATACTGTTAAAACAATAAAGCACTTAAAATTGCACGTTTACTAGCACTATTTAATTAGATCCTAAGAATTTGGTTATGTTAATACCTACGATGCTAGTTCAATATTAATAGGAAAAATTCAAGAGATGACGTGAACAATACAAAATCAATATTTTTTTTGTGTGTAAAAAACAGAAAGGGTTATGTGTAATTAGTAAAATTAGCGTGCATGTTAGATTTCTGTTATAGATATATTCATTATACTACAGCATCAATGTCCCCAAAAAAGAATTATAATTATGACAAAAATGTAGAGCGAGTAGTTCATATCTAATTCTACATCTGAACACATATCGGCCTGAGCCTTAACTCTATTGTAAAAGAAAATAAATAGGTACCTCAAGTATAGTTGTTTTAAACTATAAAGATCCACTTCAGCATTCTGCTCAACAGATAAAAGCGCATTTTCGGAGCGTTTACTATAATATAGATCACCTAGCGGTTTGTGGATTTTGATATCAACAAAGTGAATTTTTACATTTTAAAGTAATTATTAAGTAACTTAAAATCATCTTCTACTGTAAGCGTCATAAGGTTACATGTTTATATAAATTATGAGTAGGGGGCGGAATATATGCATTGAAATGCAGCCAAAATATGCGCATATATATGCCTTGTTTGCCTTTAAAATATGCACTTATATGCCTTTTTTTGACCAA
>JAHWXV010020094.1:0-26638 GCA_024586415.1 Phrixothrix hirtus
AGGTTGTTCTTATTCTATACAAACTTATTACCAAGTTTTGAAAAGCGCAAGTGAATCATATCTTGTTGATTGTACTTGTGGTTTTCATGTCAAAAACTATCTTATTTTAAATTAATTTGAATTTGATTGAATTTAAAATGAGAGGTTTTGAACAACTATTATTTCAAACAAATACACCATTTTTAAAATCAAATTTGTTGACCATCAGCTTCATTTTAGTAAATTAAGGCCAAATTTTTGTATACAATGGTATCGTCTAACATGGTTTTTTTCAATGTCTATTTCCAATTGCACAGCTTTATTTGCTTTCCTGAAAGCATCAGTTAAAGTCCTCTAAAATAATTACTTCAGTTGACCAAGAATCCCTAAGGATTTTTATTTAACTTTACCCTAGAGATTTGCTGCCCTAGTTCTATGAGGTATGTGTGAAACACCCTGTATAACAACTACATTAAATAATATTTGGTGCTAATATAAGCTGAAATTTAAATAAAATGCGAAAAGGTATCCGTTTTATAATTCATAGATACACGTGCCATTTTCCACTTTTTTCAATGTTCAATTATTCTTTGTTTTGATACATGCCCGGTATCTTTAGTATGTATATACGAGGGCTACTCTTCAATTAACCTTCAAACATTTGTCGTACTGTGACATCAGCTTCTTTATTTCTTCATCAAGGAATGGTGCCGCCTGTTGCGGAAGCTAGTTGTTGACAGCAATCTTGAGTTCATCGTCGGCCGTGGAGCGTTGAGTAGCTAACGGGGCCTTCATCTTGGGGTAGAAGTAAAAGTTGCTCGGTAGCAAGTCCGGATTATAGGGAGGATGTTGAAAAATCTTCCAGCCAAGGAATAGGGTTTTCCTTCGTGCGCTTCACAGTATAATTTCGCTAAGCATCACGCGCTGTGTGTTTTGGATTTACCTGCAGTTTCGTAATAGGCTCACAATAATCTTGTTATGTCACAGTATTCTCACGCGTTACTTTCCATGAAATCTGTTGACAGAAGTCCTTTGCGATCCCAAAAAACTGTAACTATCATTTTGGGGTTTAACAGCGTCTGCTTGAATGTTTTGGGCTTATTAGGAAAATGAGTGTGCATCTACTCTTTAAACTATTGCTTAGTTTCAGAGCTCACGTACTGCAACCCTGTCTCGTTCGCAGTCACGATTCTGTTCAGAAATTCCTCCGCGCTGAGGGAATGTCAGCGCCGAACCCATTCTTTCTTTTGGTATCCATCGTGCATAAACCTTATGATAACCTAACCTATCGGCGATAATCTTAAAGACCGTTGCCCTTGAAATCTGAGGCAGATCTTCAGAAAATTCGGAAATTGTGAACCGACTTCTCGAACGCACAAGTTCATCAATAGGTTGAACAAGCACATCAGTCACATCTGAACGTCTTCCTCAGCCACTTTCATTACGCACATCTATGTGACCAGGCTTGAATTTTCTGCACCACTCCCTCACAACACTGTCCCTCTTAACCCCATCTCCATATACACGACACAATTGACGATTAATCTCGATAGTATTGACTCCTGCTTGCAGCAAGCGTATGACAGAATGTATCTCGCAACTGGCGGGAGACGCAATAACACGCTTACTGCTTACACACTGACGAACGAAACAGAGAGCCGATTAACACTACGTGACCTTCAAAGTTTCCTTTTTCCAACCACGCAAGCGTCATGGGGCATTTTTCTATTTTAAATAGCCAATCGGATGTTAATTGATGAATAGCCCTCGTAATATATAATCAATGACGGAATTAATGGAAGAATTCAAATCGCTTTCCCAGAAAAGGGGCTAACCTCTTTTATTAAATAAACAGATCGACTTCGTCTGACCATGTAGTTTGATATTAATCACCAATTTAGTATTATTTAGGATTCACATTTGAATTACGCTTTTGAAGCCGATCATAAGTCTGTATACTTCTCTTCTTTTGTGTAGTTATCGTTTTCATTTATGTTTTTTCTTGTCGTTTTCTGGATTACATAATATGACTATGCAGCATAAATGTTACACATTTTCCCTCACGTTTCCTTGTGTTCTCAGTAAAAAGAGCTGTCTTCAAATGCTGCACTAAAGAATCTGTTCAAAAGGAATTAATGGCATCAACGTTGTCTTTAGCAGCAAAAAATTTTGTCAGACCTATTTTCTTCTGACAATTTGTATACTAATGAATCTGAAACTACGTGACAATGTTCTCATCGTTCATGCCAGATTGTTCCATTGCTTGTTTAAGAAATTCTGGAAAGCCCAGAAAAATATCTTATTGCTTTCTTGTAATCTTGCAATAGCTTCCTTGGGGCTGCTTGTGGTGATGTAAAATACGCTACTCCTACTAATTGTGTAAATGAAATTATTATGAAGTATTACGACACGTACAAACTATTTCGAAGCATTGTCAGCGTGAATAAATTGTTCGCAATAAAAGGTTTTGGATTATCTATGTTTCATATAACAGAAGGTAAGTATTTGTAGAAGTAATCTTCAAAAAGAAGACCTCTCCGTCCACAACTAGCAGAGAAGTTGCGGCTTATACAGAATATGCGGCGTTAAACATTAGCACTGGCTGGTGCAATAAACTCGACACTAATATATGTTTGTATATTATAAAGGGTGTCTCAGCAAGAACTTGAATTTTAAAAAGTAAAAAAAATGTATTAATTTAATGTTTTATTTACATTTTTTCTACATATGTACGGAAGTGGTAATGACATTTAAGCATGAAACAAAGTATGGCTTAAATGGCTACCATTGCTCTTTTGGCGGGAATGCACTCTTTAGACGAAATGTTGCAGTACATTCTGCAGTAAGGGCTGCTGGATTTGACGAATTTGACGTGAAATTTGTTCTTCGAGTTCCTCAGTTGTCTCAAGATGGTTCGCATAGACCTTACTTTTCAAAAAAATCCAGTTAAAATAATCTAAACAAATTAAATCGCAACTTCTTGGCGGCCAATTATGGTCTCCAAAACGAGAAATCACACAACCTGGAAATTTGGTTTGCAAGAATGTCATTGTTTCACGTGCGGTGTGACGGGTGGCGCCATCCTCTTTAAATCACTCTCATTTATGTCCATGCCGTTTAATTCTTACCAAAAAATTCTCTCGCCATGGCTCGGTAACGATTGCCGTCGAAAGTCAAGGCAGCACCTTCATCATTTTCAAAAAAGTAGAATCATTATCCCTCCTGCCCACATGGCACACCAAACTATCACTTTTTGAGGATGTAACGGAAGTTTTTGGAAGGCATGTGGATTTTCCTCTCGCCAGATACAAGAATTCTACTTGTTAACGAAGCCGTTTAAGTGGAAATAAGCCTCGCCACTAAGATGATTTTGTTGTGGAATTCATCGTCAGTTTGCAGTTGTTCGAGATCAAGTTGGAAAAGTTTCTGCGCTGTCTATGATCGTTAGGCTGCAGCTGTTGAATCAGCTGGATCTTGTAAGCATGAAGGCATAAATCTTTTCTCAAGACTTACTGGCAACTATGTCGAATATAGATGTTTGGTCGTGCTGCCATACTATCCCTCACAGCTGCGATGTTTTCTGCCGATCTTTTGAGCCGATGACGGGTAAGGTGTATTCCATCTTTCAACAAAACGTCCGCTCTAATTTTTTGATTAAATGATCACGTAACTTGCGAATCGTCACAGTAAAATTTTCTCCCATTTTTGTAATGGGCTTTCACTATTAACAAACGTTCTTCCAAGCTGTAACAAACAATTTTCGTAAATATCAATGTTTTTAATAAAACAGATACCAAATATGGCTGACTCAACAATTGACAGTTAAAAATGGTGCGCGATTCGAAATTCAAGTTCTTGCTGAGACACCCTTTATATTATGTGCTCATTGCCTCAATTCCTACTAAAAATATAAACTTATATCTAGATGTTTGATTTGTGTACTAAAGTAAGTAGATAAAGAAATATTCCTACAAAACAATCACTGGTCAAAACACCAGGGTGATTCCTGAAATTTATTTCGATGTTTTGCTATTTTCAAACTACGAAAGTGCTTACTGATCATGTCACTATTCATATCTGCCAAAAATCTTCTCATATTTCGCAAATGCTACCTCAGAAAATTGTTTTTGAAACCCTATTAAAGTATTGTATACCTTCTTAAATATCCCCCAAAAGTTTCTTTATAATCACTGCTCGTGATAGGGAAATCCCGATTGTACATCTCAATTCTTTTTCAACGAGCTTTTCTTCTTCCTCTAAACTTGATTAGTCGCTTATCATAATTAAATTTAGGTTTTCCTTTTAGATAATTTCGGAGTATCATGTATGGTATAGCGTACACTTTGCAAGCTTTAAGGATAGTCAATTGTCTAGTATCTTTTTCTCCTCGCCTCCTCTAGGTACTTTGGATCGTAATTTATTTTATCATGTGGTCCAGTTGTCCTTGTTATACGTTTAAAGCATAATCGGGCTCACGTACCAAAAACAAAACCATTTATAAAACGTCTTAAATAATGACGCGATAAGCTCACATTTTACTACTAGGAAGAATTGCTTATGAATACATACATACATACTATTGTGGAATTTCATTGTAAATAAAACATTTTATTCAGTTTATATTTGAATTATAATAATAATAATAGTAATAATAATAATAATAATAATAATAATAATAATAATAATAATAATAAAAATAATAATAATAATAATAATAATAACTTTTATTGCCCAATAATAGTTCTGCAAAACTAATAACAGAGTAATTTAAATACAAATATAAAAAATAATAATTATAAAAATAAATTAATACAATATCATGTAAACTATGGTAATAAAAGAAAAAAACAGAAATAATGGCATTAATAAATATCCTAATAACTTAAATAATTTAAGTAACTTGAACAAGCTGCATTAATAAACATCCTAATAACTTAAATAACTTAAATATACTACAAACAAAAATAATTAATTCTATACGTCAGACAAATAATCAAGAAGATATTTTTTGAACCAACTGCAACTTGAGTTAAAAATATCAAGATCCTTAAATTTATTATTGAAAAGTGTACACATTAAATTTATTGGGCCCTAATAAAAATATTTGTCGAGCTACAAGAACATACATTGGTAATGCATTTCTACCATTTAATCGAGGAACATGGAAACAAATTTTGGCCAACATCTCCTCACAGGCATAATTGAAATTGACTAATTTAAAAAGAAAGATCATAGCATTAACTTCTCTTCTATTAAGTAATGACAACATATTATGCAGCGGTTTAAATCTTTTTACGTTACTTCAGGGTCTGTAGGCTTTCAAGATTCATTGTTCTGGGTTCTTCCTGTTTATCGTCTTACCTCTTCAGGGATCTATAGATAGCTTCTCATTTGTAATAGTTTTACTGCCATAATGAAGATTAACATCATCATTTTGTATAACTTCTATCTCTAACTGTATCATACACTTGTAATTTTTACCATAAACAACGTTTCATTTATTGTTTAAAATACATTAACTCCCTTCATGTACTTTAAGATTGAGTAAATATGATTTTTCCGGCGTTGTGCTGAACTTTTATTAGCTTTTTAATTTAATAATTTCGTAGTTTTTAATAACTCGAAGTCAAGGTCGCTGAGCAATTGGATAGCTGATGTTTTATTTATCCATTAGTTTCCAATCTACGTTTTGGTTCTCTCAAAAATGAGGCTATCGACGGGACAGTCTATGTGTCCTAATTGTTTAAAAAAATCCCTGGCTGTTAGTATAAATCAGAAGTTGTATGTTGTGTGTCTAAGCAACTCCTAAACCAAATTTTCATATCATCTCTCGCAGTAAGGCTATTGTATGTACATCTTCTTTTACACATCCCCATATACTGAAATCAATTTTGGTCTTTCTTTCAATCCACTGCCACACATATTTATAGGTAGTAATGGGACCTTATGTATAGGGACTCGATCATGTAAAAACCATAGACATTCGGCATCTGAACCGTTAATCGCGATGTATTGTTTTGTAAGATTTCTATATGTACCTGTCCAGTTACTCTTCTCTTGAATAAATGCGATCCAATAGTGTGATCTCCTCCTTAAACATTTAAGGACCGTCTGTTTTGTTAATGGGTTCTTACGAAATTGGGATTACTTATAGCATAATACTGCAAATTATGCTTGTTTACGTTTCCATTTTTGTGAATGCAAAATCTCGTTGTTGTCTTTGTACTTGTTCACAAAAACATAATCTCTGGAGAAATTTAGTTCATGTAATAACTGGATATGATAGATGCTTTTTTTGCTTGCAGTATGCTCTGAACCGATTATATCTAGTATCCAATTGATGTGTAGTTAGAGCAGGTTTTGTGCTTTCACTTTTCTTTTAGGCTACACTTCCCGTAGTTTGTAAACACGCCATAACTTTTTTTACATGCCCTTCTTTAGGTTGTCTTCGGTTTGGATGTCTTCCTTGATATATCCTCGTCACTAACGAACAGTTTTTTGTCGCTAGCTCCTAGCATAAAAGCTATACCCACCATTTCGACATTTCAAAATGTTTTTTTAATGAGAATTGAATGAACAACGTTACGAATCGCTGTAATTATTGTCCAAAAGTTTAGTAACCTAATGTTATACTTGAAATAATAAAATTTTGTTTTCGTATTATACGTCGTAGTGTTTAACGAGCTGGAATGCTACTTGCTCCCCAAAGATTGTCAAAGTGTTAGTTTTCCTGAATTAGCTAGTTTTCTACGGCACGGTGGAGATAGAGGGATCCTACGTCTACGATGAAATTAATTTAACAAAAATGCAGTAATGGTTTTCAAATGTTAAAAATCGGGAAAAAGTTGTGATTTATAGGTGCCACTTTACCTTAATTGTTTTGACGGTCAGACTTCGGAACTGGGACGGTAAAGGATCCTATTTCAAAACTGGATGGATGTACGATTATTATGGTATTCTTACTAATTAACTAGTTAGCTTACGCCACTGGGTAGGCACTTAAATTCAGTTTGTTAATTAGACTCGCAACTAAAAATACTTTACTAACTAATGTCTAACGTTTTCCTGTAATAAAGTGTTATTTATTACTACTAAGGTTATTTATGATGGCGAAATAATAAGATCGTCTACTGTAAACAAGTCGCTTCTAATGAAGATAATATAAAATTGTACAGACAATACAAGAACACTAAAAGGATCCATTACTTAATTAATAAAATTGCAAAATAGGGGAGACCTGGGTTTGATCTCTAAAACTACCTTAATTAATAGTAACAAAATACTGGCCCCGTCTATTTGTGTCCTTAATTTACTATGGTTACATAAATTAAATATATTTTCGGTTCCTTAACTAAATCTCACACAAAAAAGGCAAGATTGTTTATCTACTACTGGGTTAAAATAGGTCTCCCAGCGAATTATTGCTACGTTACAAGAAATGAGGGTTGGTTGCCGAAATCCCCGGAGAAGTTCAGTGACTTGTGAGATAGAATAAAATAATCAAAAGGACGTCACTTACTTGAGATCTCCGCGATCTGCCCCTCCAAAGAAAAAGTGCGACCTTTGTTTGCGGATTCCTTTGAATCTTTACGTAATGCCTCATTGGATCCTAGCCTTTACTAATGAATCGGACAGATAATCGATGTTCACCCCAAACATAATTCGCTTTTAGCGGTAGAAGATCGAATTCCCACTAATTCGGCCTCCAATATATAATCATACAGGAAGGTAACTCACCGATTATTTCCTCAAACTTACTTTTGGTACGCACACTAAAGGATATTACTTCCTCATATTCGAGATTCTACTGACTGTTAATGAAAGTCCTTGAAATTACAGGGAGAAGGGGATCGGTGGTTAACATTTATTTTTAGAAGAATAAACATTCTCACGGGAAATCTGATGTATTTTTTTAAGAAAAAGCCCCTATGTTTTACAAAACATGACCTGGGGTTTTTGAATATTGATAAATTTTGCTAAAAACGGATTTGCAAAATTTAAAGATGTACGTTTGTAATTTTGACGTAAAAATGGTACTGGTAATTCACCAATTAGGTTTTACTATTAATTCGCTCATATATATATATATATATACCGGGTATTTCCAAATAAATCACAAATGTTGCAAGAATTTTAGACGTGCTTCCAGCTTAACTAGAAAAATGACAATAGTGAAAACATCACACATTTTTGTTGGAGTTAAATAAAAGCGAAATACCGTAAAGGCAGGCATAGGAAGGATTTAACAAAAGTTAAATAGGATAAAATTCCTACAAAACAAGGTAATCAAATATAGGATATTTCATTTAAAAACCTTACGCGAATTAGGTTTGATGTTTACTATGTTGGCATGTCTATGGAAAACACCCTGTCCAAAATCATTAATCTGTGCTACCTTAGGGAGCTTCTGTCAAAATTCCTCTTTCCGTACTAAAAATATTTTTTTTCCAATTATTGTTAGTGACAAATGTTACATGTTTCATCATATCATGCTTTTTCACAAATCTATTCGGTAACGTTGCAAAAATCTGTATAAATAGTTATGATGATTTGTAGATGATTTGAAGCGGAATTCAAATCTGTAAAAATATATAGGGTATCAACTTGAAAATACATGATATTTTACTTCACTGCCTTTTGGAGCATTCTGTATAGGCGAAAATAATTTTAGAAGATACACCTGTTAACACTGAATACATTTCTTGAAAAAAGTTTTTCGCTATCTTAGTGATAAGAAGATGTCGGGTTTTGTCGCCCTAATTGACCACCTTGTATATATGTGCAATATAGCATCTCTATAAATTAACAATTTAAACACATTTAGAAATATTGAAATTTACATACATTTTTAGTTTAACCTACCATATAGACATTCCAACCTCCGCATTACTTAAAAGGAGGCGTTAATTGTTTAATTCCTAAAGAATGCTTATCTCTAAAATATATACGCATAGATTAAAATTTCAAATACGTGTCCCTTTATTTCGATTGTATTTTTGTGAAAAGAGTATTGCAATGAAACTCCGTTGTCAAGTCGCAAGGTCTCGCTATTAGTTTATTATAATTTAACGTTTTACTAATAACATTAATGATCTAATTTGTTTATTTAAGGAATATTTTAGGATCATGACAAAAATTGAATGATAAACCTTTAGATTTTATTTGACTCCGATCTTTAATTTAGTAATAATTCCTGATCTAGTAATAGAGTCATACATTACATTTTGATGTACTATTTAAGCAATTCTCATCAACTGAGTTTGCTAGAAATAAGTAATGTTAAATTTAATTTAGTGAAATCATTTTATTTTTGCAGTTAGGTACATTTCAAGTATTTATTTTTCGTAACCAGTAGGTTTTGCGTGTTTTTGTAAATATTTTCAGCGTTTGTTGGAAGATTTTCGGACGCGAATTTTCTCTATATCTTCTCTCGAAGTTGGAGTGACATACCGATACAATATAGCAATATTTTAGACACTAGAGTGCTTTAATTATCGAACAGAAATCTGTTTAGAAAGATTTCTACTCTTTATTTAAGTGCAGTTATTCGGCTTAAATGTTCCTGGTTATTGATTTATCAATCTACCAATTTAGACTTCGTGTCACAATTGCGTTTTTATCAGATATAATTTGTCTTACAAATATTCTAGGCATTATTTACAATTGAATGCGGTTTTAGATGCTTTCGCTTAATTCCCACGTTTATTGTATCAGGTAGTGTTTATATATATTGTAGAACTATACTATAAAAGTTACGACAGCGTACATACAAAGCGTTTATCGAGGCATAGACATCCAATTCTCTTTAGAAATTGATACGTAGTTTCTTTGTTTGGAAGGCTTACCCGAAAATCAATAAATATATTCGAGCATTATAAATAATCGTAGCAATCTATTTAGTCATCCTTTGTACATTGAACTTAAATTTTATTACAATTTAAATAATTAATGATCTAGATATCATATTTAGTTTAAAATTTGCGGTTTTATTTTTGTTTTTATTTGATTTATTTTCAAATGCAGGTTGGATTAATTCCTTTTCCATTAAGTGAATAATTTTAATTATTTACAAAATTAATTTTATACTTCTAACACAAACTGATCAGTGCTGGACAGTGCAACAATTGATGTAAATAACCCACATCTCCCAATTATAAACAAACATACTTTAAAATATGTTGTTCATCGAGTAAGTTAGCTCTTGAGTTCTATAACGAGAAGTAATTCATTATCTCCAACTTTATGTGCATAATGACTCTTGATGTGACGTGTCATTACAACCTTCTTTCACTATGGAGAAGTAAATCAATTTAAATTTACTAGCGTGTAGCTAATATATCTTCCGGAATATTCTTGTAATTATCATTCACGCCGTTTTTATCTAACTTTAAATTTTTAGTTATAGATTTCCCTCAATTCTTTTTCATTTTGATAAAGCAGGAGATCTTCTTCGACATTAGTCCGAAGTGTTTCGTCAAGCCACCTCTTAATGTTATCTGAGGACATCCTCGCGTGCTGTGTTCATCGTACAGCGCCATCTATTATTTGTATATCTATTAATTCTGAGGTGTTTATTTCCACTTTAATTGGACTTCAGGTTTTGCCAGATCATTCACTTTTATTTGGTTTCTCGCCTATTCGTTTTCGTTCAATATCTCACCATCTGTCGTTGCATTGATAATTCTGTTTGTATTGAGTATGCCAGAACTAACATCATGCTAGCATTCAAAGCTATGTGGTAGAAAAAGTTCTTGCTAAATTTATCATTATAAATGCCAACATAATCTTTTGTTAGTATTTTACCCACTACAATTCTTCAATCTGGCAGGTAAGAAATAAAGTTCTAACTGATACCAAAATATAATACGTATATTGTGACATACCAAACTAGCACCATAATAGAGTCAGGAAACAGTGTAAAGAATCTTAATAGCGATCACATATGTTAATCAAGGCGGGGTGGATTCAACAGTACTGATGTTAAAATATTCAGACCACGCTGTATATTGTTTAATTGGAATTGGTTAAAATAGGGCGCTGCTACCTATTCTGCTGTCAAAATAAACTGGGAAAAAAACAGAAGCTGGATATGAGATGAAACACCCTGCAAATATATAATCCCTTAAGGCAAACAGGATCTATTAACGAAAATTGAGTAACTAATTGCAGCGATAAATACAACTTAAGGATATGTTTTCATTACCTACTACTTAATGGCAACTAAATCAAGTTACGGGAAACTTACAGTTTTTGTACTACTGTATGAGGTTAAAAGAAATCAAATTTCATTGGTGGCGAAAAAATATCGGAGGAACATTCAGTGACTACGAAATTCGCTAATGTGTTCTTTGCCTTTCGCAAACGCATTGTTGGTATTAAAACAATAGAAATAACTTACAATAGAGGGTGTGCAGAATTTAGTTCACTTTCCCTTGCATAGCTAGTTACACCTAACGTGGGAATCGTAACGCGGAATCATTCGGGTGGAATTCCTTTACGAATAGCAGTGCCCAGATTGCACGTTTATTCGAAAGGAAACCATTTGGTGCTGTCCATTGAAAATCGGCAACAACGGGTCTTGAGGGAATCTGGGGAAGACATGAACAAAACATAACGCGTACTTATAGCACTAGCACCCATATTTCAATTTATTTCATTACGGTAAATAATTCTGGGTTTGATTTTAAATTTCAAATAAACACAGAAATGCTCGTACGAGCAGAGATAATGTGGTCGATAGACCACGTTATACTACTGCAGCTATAAACTGTAAAACAGAATACCGCCCCTTTTTTTGTTTACCATGCTACAACAGGAGTGATGTCAGAAGATATTCTAGAATAATTTAAGCAAAGGTACGAGGGATATCTGATAAATGGTCGGTTTGAACGTGAGAACATAAAATTTCTATAAAATTTCATTTTATTTCTCTACATAGACTCCTTTTAGCTCGATACACTTAGTTCAATGTTTTTCCAATTTCATTAGGTCACACTTATAGTAGGATTTATCAAGTCCTCGAAAATATGCATCAGTTTCCCATTCAACTTCCTCGTTTGATTTGAATCTCGTTCCAGCAAGCCATATTTTTAGGTTTGGGAACAGAAAGTAGTCACAGGGAGCTAGATTAGGAGAATATGGTAGATGTGGAAGCAATTTGTAACATAAATCATCAAATTTCTGTTAAGTTTTCCATGATGTGTGAGGTGGTGCTTTGTCATGATGAAAAATAATTCTCTTTTTTGCTAAATGTGGCCATTTTTTCTTTATTTCAGCGTGTAAACGGTCCAATAATACCACATAATAATCTCCTGTGATTGTTATTTGAATGTTAAGATAATCTCTGAGTATTACACCTTGTGCATCCCAGAAAACAGTTGCCAAAACCTTTCTAGCTGATACAATCACTTATGCTCTCTTCGGTGCACTTGAACCAGCTTCAACCCATTGTTTTTATTGTTGCTTTATTTCAGGTGGATAGTACATAGTGTACAGTGGTGGATCCATGTTTCACCTACGATTATGGATCTACGCAAAAATTCATGTGTATTACGTTGAAATATCGCCAAACATTGCTATGAAATGACCACACGATTGTGTTTTTGTTCTTTTGTTATCTTGTTGGCAGCTATTTCATATGTAGATGTTCATGCAAAATGTTACACACACGTTCTTTTGAAATGTTTACGATGTCAGCTATCCCACTTACTTTCACTAGTAGATCTTCCAAAACGATATCATGGATTTTATCGATCATTTCGTTAGTGGTCACTTCTATTGGTCGACCGGAGCTATGTTCATCAATTATGCTTGTACGACAACATTTAAATTCTGCAAACCAATAAATCACAGTTGAATTCGCTGGATGAGATGTGCCATAATATTTATCAAGCTTTTCTTTTGTTTCTTTCGCGGTTCTTCCATGCAAAAACTAATACTCAATCAATGCACGCAATTCATTTTTATCAATTATTTTAACACAATCACAAGTTTTTCAGTTTTTATGGCTGTCAAACGTAAACTAAATTACATAGCGCCACAAATTTACATACAGCCTACTAACAGATTATATTTGACAGATGATATACACTTGGTGATCAATGGCGCTATCTCTTGGAAACCGGCTAATTATCAGACCGCCCTCGTATTTAGAGCGCATTGCTTGCAATGCTGTCCTAAGTGCACCTATCGCCTCGACGTCATTAGCTGCAAAATTTTCTCGCTGGTATAAATTTGAAATGAATAATCTTGCTGAAAATGGATTTAATTATTTTAAAATATAGGATATATTGTATCGAAATATTTAATTATTAATAGGAGAATGTAGAATAATTTGTAATATAGAACACACACTTAGTAGCGTATAGCAAGTGGGATTTGTAATATAAAATTAAAGATTTTGTTAAATGAATTTAAAGCAGCCGAAGGTTAGTAAAAATACAGCAAATAGCTACGGACGGCTCGTAACCCTTGCTTTAAATAAATACAGGTTTTGTATTTAGTTTTCATAGCCAAAACATTTTATTATGATCAGTAATTTCAAAACCGAACATCCGTAATTATAAAAACAGGACTGTTTCATCGGTACCGGTCAATTCAATTTTGCCAAAACAAAAACCGACAAAATGGCCCGCGCCAAAATAGCCCTAGTCAGAATGGTTTCGGTACAACGTCCATACCTAAAATCGCCGCGATAAAGTAATTTCAACTAAACAGCTCAGCTAAGAATTTCCCTAAAGGGATTTTCAAGTACTTAAACACAAAGATTGTTTTACCTTCCAAGGAGTCTTTACATTGAAACTAAAATTAATTTTTTTTTCTTTTTTTTTTCTGCAACTTTTTGCTATTCATGAGTTGGTCGAGATATTTTGCCGCGGCTATTTTGGTAAACGAGCTATTTTAATCGGGACTATTCTGGTGAGGGCTATTTTGGTGCGAGCTTTTTACCGGAGTTATTTCGTCGGGGTTGCTTTGATGGTGCTACTTTGACGAGTCACGTGTTTTACCCTGTGGAAAGCTAGTTCGCCAGTCAACGTAGCCGTTATTTACGCGAACTTCATGCGTCACGTGACGTAATGCATAAGCCGAACATCAAGTGTAGTGCACTCGCCATGTAATCCGCTGTATTGAAGCGATCAAAGAGAAGTAGCCTGCTGTTGTGAATCTTTCATAAAAGATACTGGAAGCAGATATTCATATGCTAACGGTAACGATAACGGTATACGGTGATTATTGTATGGGCTTGACATAAGTGTATTGTGACGAAAATAATTTCTAGAGGGGTGTATGTCCCTTAGTGGTAACAAGTCAGGACGATTACAAAAAGCACAAGAAATTGTTGTTGAGCTAATTGGGGGTAATTGGCGTCTCATTTTGGATGACATCGCGGTATGTGTGGGTATGAATCACGGTACAATTAATTATATTAGCATCCACAGGACAGCACCGCAAAATGTGTGTAGTGGGTTTCCCATAGCCTTGATGCCGGTTAAATGGGTTATTATATGACCATTGCTCTGTAGCATCTATAGCGATATAAGCTACAGACGATTTCGTTTTTCACACAATCTAACAGACAATGTGATATGGCTAATAACGGCTATCCCAAAATGAGGAGGCTTCCCGTCAATGGAAACATGTCGAATTCCCGCTACCAAAGAAATCCAAAGCCATATAAAACACTGCGAGTAAGGTTATAGTGGCATTATTTTTCGATTAACACAGCTCATTACTGTGTTATTTTTTCAGTCACAATGCTTGAACATTGCAAATATTGTCCGTGTCACTTTGTAAAAATTCAGGTGGGATGTACTTGCACACCTCTCCACAACTCTGACGTGTTTTCGTATGATTTTCACGTATTCGGGAAGTTAAAACGTACCCTCAAAAACCAACGATTACGTCGAACAATGATGTGATTGCCGCCGTTTGAGGGAGGTTCTAACAGCAGCTCAGAGATTTCAGCGGGCTCGTGTCAATGAGACAAATTAATCAACAGGTGCAGCGACTACGTGATTTGAGTCAAAATTTATGTGATTTTCTATCATCGTTCGGTTTTTAAAAAACTTACTCTTATATTACATTTTAAAGAAATGATGGTACATCAAATATCTTGTGTTATCCATTGTTAGCAACTCCAAATAGGTAACAAAATCTGAATAAGTAGATAAAAGATGGTAAAATAAAAGATAGTAATTAGTAAAACAAAAACGTTTGAGTCAATAAACTCGACCAAACGAAACCTTTCAAGGAAAATGTTTATCTTCGTTATCAAACACAATAAAGTGGTTGGATCAATTTGTTTTAGTTTATTAGTTCATGCATTTCTTGTTCAGTTATTGAGTCAATTAAAAGCTTTTGACAATGCTTTTCTCTACTAATAAATAATAATTCTTAGTTTTAGTTGCGTTTAACTCCGCATTTTGATTTTAGTATGTAGGTGTACACACATGTTTTCGAATGAATGACTATTCCAACCTTTAGATTGACTTAAAATTTATTAAAATTAATACTAGGTATTTAAACAGCAAAACAGATCTAATAGTAGAGTTTTTTTCAACATGCTAATAATTGACTCAAGGTTTTATTATAATTTAAAATTCCAGCTTTGTACGTATAAAACTAAAAATGTGATAAGGTGTAAGAAAATGTTTCATAAAGATAAATTTATTGATCGCATAGAATCGACGAAATAGAATTACTGTATTAATATTTTAATATGAATTGAGTAAATACCATTCTTCTTATGTCTATCAAGACAATGCTTGATTAGAAGAATCGCGTTGATTGTGAAATCTACTGTTTAAATTAGAAAACCTTGCATTTTAATTTCCTTCCAATAATCGAGTGTAACTTAATTAAGTTGTATTGTGTTATCTGTAGGCAATCTAGACAACTACTAAGATGGGTTTTTTGGGAATTGATTACTATTGCAGGTTAATTATTCGGTAGTGGTTAGGGAACTGAAATTAAAAATTTATCAACAGTATAAAAATTAATCACAGTTATAATTACAAATTATAATAACGAATAGTATAGATAATAAAGGTGTAACACTTTTAGTACTAATGTGAAATTTTATTGCTATAATGCGTTATTTTTAATTTTGGTCTGTAAAAAATAAGAATTAATCCATATTTTCTTCTTATGACTCTCAAAATTCTAATATGAACATTTTTTAATTTATTTTATTTATTTTACATTGAAAATATACTTTTAATAATAAAAACTAATTATATGTCAACGCATTTAATCATTAAACAATTGGGATTGGCAAACATTTTATATCAATAAAACATTTTTCCTTCACAAGTTGGTAAATTTAAGAGTAAATACTAAATCTGTTACTTTTCATGACTTTTGAATACAACTAGTTAAAACTAAAATTATTTGCTCATCTACTGCAAATTTTCATTTACGAAATATTTCTTTTAAATATAATTTCCTTAATTATTAGATTGTTTTAAATAGTTTCGGGATAAGTAAATCATTACTAACCTTTTAGTATGAATTAATGAAATTTACAAAATCAGAAAAGGCATAAATATCGAAAAATTTTCTATGGCCGGGATTTAAACCAAGGATTTTTGCATAGATACTCCAACGTGCTGACCATTACACTACCAAGGGCCATACACTAGCCTGTTGAAGTGTCTTTCCAAAAATCCTGGGTTCAAATCGCGACCAAGGAAAATTTTTAGATATTTTTAGATTTTGTAAATTTCATGAATTCATATTTATCTTTACTACTGGATCCTAGTAGTTTTAAACCGAATATTTCTAAATTTGAATTATACACAACCTCTTCCAATATTAATGTATGTAAATATTAAGCGATACCGTTCGCCAGTTTAGGCTGGGTCTAAAGGAGCGTTAATTATCGAAGCTTTTTTGCGATGATTATCGCAACGTTAAATTTTGCAGCAGCGCGGCTAGACGCTTCGTTAGATAACACGTCATTATATAACGCATGAAAAATGCAAATGGATCTATTCGTTTGCGATACGACATTCAAGACACAGTTTAATATCGTAGTTTTAACACAATTTCAGTAGCGTTTAACCACCTGCTATCTAACTCCATGGTGTGTAAATTCGCTGCGTTATTTATCGCAAATAAAGCTGCGATAATTAACGCTCGTCTAGCCCCAGCCTAAATAACACAGCTATAGTGGCGTTAAAATGCACCGGGTCTATTCGTTTGCGATACGACCTTCAAGACGCAGTTCGATATCGCAGTTTTACGATAATTGCGGTAGCGTTTAACCATTTGCTATCTAATGTGCAAATGTGTGCAAATTCGTTGCGCTATTTATCGTAAAGAAAGCTTCGATAATTAATCGTCATCTAGCCTCAGCCTTAAATTTATTTAGAGTCATTAAAATAAACCTATTGCCATTTAAAAAACAACATAGCCATCATAGGACAAGTATAAGCACATATTTAAGATCGAATGCAATGTAAATCTGATTTTGATTCAAAATAAAATGTGCATTGTAAGCGCGTCTTAATATTTTAGGCTAGTACAAGAGAAATTGTTTAGAGACACCCGGTAGATCAGTACATATTACTAGAACTATGCGCTTATTTGAATACACGCAGACAATAATGCGAAAACATTAAGTTAAAATCAGATATTGCTAACTACAAAGTATTCCTAGCTAAAATTTTTAAATCTTCCCTTGTGTAAAAATAAATTCAATTCAAACAATGTGTAACAAAGCGCGATATATTTTCGTCATCAGCTAAGTCACAGACGGGCTAACCTTGAACAAGTAGCGAACGTCACTTCTCCCTGCTTTCCGTTGTATCATCTAAAAGCAAGATTTAAAGAGACACAATAAGAGAACCGATCTCTCCCGTTTTCTACGCTACTGCAAGTGCAGTTAAGATCCTGGTTCAAAATAAAGTTTAATGGATGAAGAACAATCCAATTTAACGTTTTACTAAGATAATGAATTAAGGGTAATTCATTATTTAACGTCTTCTTGTGGATTTTACTGAGGTCAACCATATCCTTCACACGTATTCTACAAGGGTAGGGACGGTTCGTAACGTACACTACGAGTACGATACTATCTGGAACCTAAGGCGTTGGTACCGTTCCGTGCTCACTGCATCTGGAAACTTCCGCATCTTGTCTACATGTAAGTTATGATTTCAATTTAAACTTATAGACGAATAGTGATATGACAAAGCTCTCCATTTGTTTTAATTAAATTTGGCTGGAACCTTAAGTTCGATCACATAAAAAGAAAAGACGATTGAGTTAATATTACAAACAAAAGACTGAATTTTGCCCTAATTTATGATTGTTTAAATTATTGAGTCCACTAAGACTAATTTGTATTAACTATTTTAGAATTAATTATAATTATTAGGAATGAGGGATCCCCGAACGTAATTATTAGAGAATCGTTGATTGCTGATTCTCGCTAAAAGATTTCTGTAAATTGTATAATTGCATACTTTTCTCTTATCATTATACTAAATAATTAAGTATGGCATTCCTTATATTTTTTTAATGTATCGTGCAGTGGTGTAATAACGAATAATTTCTTTCAGATACTAGCTAGTAGTAAGTGAATAACGTATTTAAGATTCTACGTCCAATGTTAACCTGATCGAAATAGGAATCCAGTGACGTACGCGAAATAATTCGATAGTAAGTATGTACTGATACAATTTCGACCTATAGATTGGGAACTAGGGTTCTTTATTCTCCCGTTCTGAAACTGCTGACCTTCAGAAAATCTTAAAACAAAGTGGCGCCCTTAATCACGACTGTTTTCCTAATTTTTGACGTACGCAAATCACTCCTGAATTTATGCCAAATTAATTTCACCATAGATGTAGGATACCCCCTATATCCACTGTGGTGGGCGGAGAAACTAGCTAATTCAGGGCAAATAACATCTTTAACAACCTCTGAGGAGCAAGAAGCATTCTAGCTATTATAGCATATAAAGAGAAAAACATATTTAACCACATTTCCTCTCCTTTACAAACAAAGGTTAATCTTCATACAAGAGCAGGCGCAAGTGACCATACAGCACTATGTAAATAGTTGACAAAACTTCTACTTACTGACAATTATTAAATACATATAACAAATTTAGAGACAAATAATTTAAATAAACTCACTGTATAAAATCATACTATTACAGGCCCGTACGCAAGAGGGGGGGTGGAGGCTGGTCGACGACCGCCACTATTTTGTGAAGGTCCACAAATATTATGTATTAGTAAATATTTTAAAAAAGTGAGAAGAGATGAAAAAGGGTAGATAAAAAGTTGACTTAATGTTAAAACGACACCAAAATAAAAAGGTTCACTTTTTGGAAATTCGACACCCTCAAGAAAAATTTCTGCGTGAGGCCCTGTATTAATTGAAATATCTTGACAACAGAAAACATTAAAATTACATTCATGAATATCTAAATAGTCAAATCGCCTAAAATTAAACAAATGTATTCGTTTCAAGAAGCCTTCAGCAATATTTATTAATTAACCAATATTCGGCAAGTATTAAACATAAATTGCACACTATTGCAGCAGCAAGGAGTCATTAGTCCCATCTTAAAGCATGCACCATTATTACTTTGACTATTTGGGCTGCTAAATTCAGTTTACTAAAAAACTCTTAATTGCTAAAAAATTATTGACGTAGTTTTGTTTTCTGAAGTCAATCGAATCTAGGTACGAAAGACTACAAATCCGAAGGTTCTCCTAATAATTTCTTCCGAATTTCCGCCTGTGGAAATATGTTACAGCAACCAGTAAAAATTCTTCAAACCTCATCTCAAAGTGACCTTGGTCCAGAAAGCATCCAAATAAATTGTTTTTTGTACTTATTAAACTCCCATCTGGGAAATATACGTACCTCATACTATAAAAGAATAAACAAACCAACAAGTAAGGAATGTATTATTAACAAAGCAAAACTAATTACTTTCCCTGAGATCCGAGCAATCAAATCCGGATTTACTCAAAAGCGCAATTCAAATAAGCTTGAGACACGCTACTGTATATCGACTTCAGTAAATGAATATGTTAATAAACTTAATTAACGACTTGTAAACTTCATATTGGAAATAATATCGCACACGTTTGTTATGCGCGCAGATTAAATTTCAATTAAGTTCGAACAAACAGAGGTACAAATGCATAAACTAAATCACGTAGATAGATTCAAATATTAAATTACTAAATGGGTCTTATTCGTTCCTTTTTACTATTGTTTGCATAAAAATGTAGTACCCTCCCGATTTAAATTCCATTAACAAAAATATAAAATTAAACACCTTTAGTTTCATTTATGTCGTTAAATCTAATAATAAACGGCCTATGTTCCGTTTAATTATCTTTAATGTAAGCTTGGTTGACTTTGGGTAGTTGCGCATGGCACTGAAGATTAAGTTATATTTCTGGTTGCAATAGATGGACTCAAGTCACATTGTTCTGACCTGGAAGTTTTGCTATAATATGTATTCAGTGTATTTCAATTTTTTTGTTGCGCACTCAAAGGATTGAAATTCTGCTTGTATGTTATGTGCTTCTAATTAATTTTGGATAGTTTTCAACAAACGTCTTAAGTGAAGCGCTCTCGGAGAAACAAATGCTTTTCCGATGGGTAAATTTTGAACGCACTCCTGGAGCTTTCAAGAACAAAGCGCGTGTTTAATACTTTTAGTGTTAAGTTGTATTAAACCTTGTAATTCAGTTGTGAGAAATCTTTGTGCTAAGTACATCGATAGTTGTTTCGCAGACATGTGTTTTGATGATCACGGACGACCAAGATTCATACACAATTCAATAAGCCTGCGAATGTTATGTTTTGTTTAAAACTAGCAAAGACAGCGTAAGACTATCACAATGCTTCATCAAATGTGCGCTGCTGAAACCATGTTCGCACCAAATTTTATAATCATCGTTTGTATTCTAAAAATAATTGAACTTCACTCGAGGATAATAAAAAACGGCGAAGTCAGCTTGCCAGCACAATTGTCAAAAATATCACTAAATTTTGTGAAAATGGACTATTAATGATCAAAGGAGTTTGTGGCATAACTACAATATCTTTTGGAACAATTTAGTAAATTTTAATAGCATCTGTCCCCGATTGCAAGATGTTTATTATCAGAAGAGTCGAGGTAAAGTTTTCATCAATAAGTCAAATTTGAGGATAGTCTCATTTGAGAAGGCATGGCTGCATGGGTATGACCTTCAAACCAACGAAAAGTGTAAACTTACGTAAACTTACTCGCCCCGAGGAGGCATGACAAGTCAATCCTTGACAGCTTCCTTTGATGTGCGCCGCGAATTTATTCCCCTAGAATGATTTCTATTACAATGCCTTGCAGCGTTCAAGAGAGGACATTATTTGAAAGAAGCCAAAATTGTCGCGCAATCAAGACACATTATAACGACATACTAGCGCACTCAATCATTAAAACTCGTGTCGTTCCGCAGCCTAGCTTCATAGTACTGACTTTTTTTTTATTGTCTGATATCGTTTAAATGACGATGTTCGTTTTAGAAAGCAAGAATTATGTAGCAATTAAAATTTTCTTTTCCACTATGATAATGCACCGACGCATTCAATAATTAACACTCGTGAATTTTGACATTTATGGCTACACGTACTTAGCTCTGGCTTCTTCATATTTATCACAAATCAAATTGAAGCACGAGAGGGGACGTTTTAATATCGTAGATGATATCGCAAACATTTTATGAAATTCTACTTTCATATACTTTATACATTTCATTGTCTTCAATAAAACTAAACAAAATACCAAAAATTACTATTAATATGAATGCTAATTAAACAGGGTGTCCCAAGGATAAGTGCAAACTGTGGATACCGTATCACATATAAGAGCATAACTTTTTTTAATAAACGATTTTGAAATTATGAAAATGTAAATGATATAAGTTGCTTTAAATACAATTCTGTTCTACCAACTAAAAATAATTATGGATGGAACGGACTACTGCAATGTGGTATTCATATTAAAACACGCAATCTTTACTTAAGAGGTGCCTGTAGTCATGTGACCTATAAAAGTTCTTTGACATTGTTTACTTTCTTTGAAATAGCAAAACAATTTTAAGTCGACCGTTATATTTCAAAATTTAATTTTTAAATATATTGATTGCTACTACCAAAATTATTTGCTAAAACACCACATTCTAAATTGTTTTATCTTAAATGTCATACATGATATTAATATAATGAATTTTGCTTTAAAATCTGTAACGTGTTAAATTGAGATATTCTAACACAAAATAACCGACTATTTTACCCCGACTAGTAACAATATCATTCCCTAAAAATTGTAAAATTGTAAACAAAAAGAACAGCCTGAAAATACATCGCTTATTTATCTATTTTGTTTGTGCAAGAATAATTTTTAAATGTTTCACTTACATGTTAGATTCGTCTATCGCAGATTGAAAGATAGGGTTCTAAAGTATGTCAGTTAAAGCTACATAAAATTATTTGAACGTTATCTTCTGGAACAAATATCTTTAAAAACAAACATATGTTCCTAATTCCTAATACATATCAAGGGCAACGATATTACTATCCGGCACGGTACGCACGCCAGGATTAGACTAAATACTATAATTGTTGATATATCGAAACCTATCCATTTTTTTAAAAAAAATTTAAGCAAATTTTGTTCTACAGGTTATAAGGTACCCACAGTATTTGGGGTGTTACTTATTTTTGGTACACCCTGAACATAGATTCAAAAATGTCCAGAATAAGAATAGATTTAAGCATTTCAATTTTATTTCTCATTTCGGTAACCCCTTGTATCCTCTTTCACACTTAATTGGTGGCATTTTTCTTAAATATCTTGATTAATACGTCATATACCTTTCATTAGTGATTATCTTTCAGTCGTACCGTTTATTCAATTTTTGCGCATTTCTTGTTGTTAATTTGATGTCTTATATCGGTAATTTAGTTTTTATATTACTTTTAACTGCTACCATTGTATGCTTATTTAATTTTTTGATTATTTATATATTTGACGTATTTAAATATTTGGTTTTTTTAGAAAGAAAAGGTTTATGATTTCTTGTGTGAGTCCTAATTTATGATTTATGACCTTTGTAGATGTTTTCATTTTTACTGTACCTAAATATGCCATTCGTTTAACGAAACGTAATTTATTCAACAAATTATAAAAAATGCGAACAAAACATTAGGCGAGATGAATTCTAGTCATATTTATATAACCGACATTGGCAAAATCGAGGATCTTCTACATAAAGTTCAATTTTTTGTATTTTTCATAGTATAATTAATTTGTTCGTTAATTTAATCATTGTTAGTCAGTCATTTCTAACATTAATTTTATTTATAAAATTGAAATTGAGTGTTCTAGTAGGTACAGGTAATTTCTTTAAAAAACAAATCTCGAAAAAAAATCTTTAAAAACAGTCCTTTTTAGATGTTATTTTTGAAAGAGCAATTCTTTGAAAAGGATTTATTCATTACAAAAATCGATTCTTTCATGTTACTTAAAGCACAGTCTCGATTATATGAATCTCACAGTTTGCAAATTAGTCTTAACAAATACTACCAGAGCGTTATTTTATAAACAACTTTATAGTTACGATGTAAAGAATGAAAATATTATATCCCTAAACTTGAAATGTCTTTTCAATTTCTGACATTAAATAAATAAATGGATAGAAGTATTGGCCGAAGTCCTAAAATCAAATTTCCGTTATAGATAAATATACTGTTACAAGAATTTAACAGTTGAGAGATCTCCCATTATTTTAAGTAAGTTACTATAAAGGTAGCAAATTTGAATATAATTTTATATTTCCAATATGAAGTAGTTTCACAACCTATCAGGAATTAATACATTTGCTTAATGAAGTAAAGCAGCCAACTTTTCTCGTCGGAATCCTCTGCTCAAGAAATTTATGAAAAATGTGTTTCCATTAACTAAAATAGCAACTTAAATGAAGTTGAAAGTAATAAAATAACCTTCATAAAATTAGTTGACTATTATTATCAAGGCGGATTATATTAAATAAATACAATTTAAAAATATTGTACATTTCATAAATGACCATCCAAATACATGTCGCATTCAATATTAAAACGCGCCAAGAATCACTACAATTCCTGCGATACACCTTAAGCAAACTAACTAACCGCATGCGCCTTGACGTGTATCTGGACAAGTCAGCCATAGAATTAAGTTTACTTAACAGAAGTGCTAATAATACATTCTTGCTTAATTGAAATAGAAACCTAAAATAATCAAAATCCTTGATTACGAAATTTAAACGTAACTGAATTGTAATTAAAAGCAAGGGATAATAATCTTAAACGAATCTTCTATTATCTTGATTAATTAGAAATACATTAAGAAATAAATTATAATTATTGTTTTAAAATCCCAATTTGTTTTACAGTTTTATAAAATATCTGCCATAGCATAAAAATTTGTAATTATTTTTGAAATCGATTTACCAAAATACTTGTAGGAACAACATATCAAAACGAGTAGGTGTATTTAGTAAACATTAATGAAGTACAACATTGAAACTGTTCTATATAAGCAACCAAAATTAAACATTTATGTAGTCGTATGTTTACATAAATTATAAGGTACAAAGATAACATTTAACAATCATTTACTTATCGCAGGATCTTTGGAAAACACATGTAGTTTTCCATAACAAGACTGCATTGCTGTAAGTTCATGTAGTGGATATCTGTGACCTACATTATCCGTTTGTGTTTTATTAGCTTGCCTAGGATATAATAAAATATAAAAGCTTTGGTGTCATTCCCTATTAGTTAAATTTTGATGGAAATACTTTAATATAATTCTTCACTTCATAATTAACTTCTTTTCTAATCGTACTAATATAGCATGTAAAATAATGTAATTATAAAAGTTTGTCTCTAACATTTCCTTTATACAACACAGGAAATATTTCTTCAGTATTCCTGGAATTGTCGATGTTATAATAATAACTTTCAGTTAATGGCATGAAGAAAATTTTATTAAATTGACGCGAAACTTTTTCTAAAAATAAACTATACGTCGCCTGCTATTTTTTGTATACAATGTGTTTGTAATATCAGGACCCAGCATATGACTCTCGGTGTAAATGTAAATGAGGTATCAATACAAAAATTACCATAATTTTTTTTATTGCCATACACCACCAGAAGACGATGCGCAATCTCTTCATCAAATAGCATGATGTCCATTTTGTATTATTACGTAAAAAAATTATTGAGATAAATGCGTGTGGATATCTAACTACTGCAAAACATTATTAGTTAACTACCTTACGGCAAACTCAAAAGTTAAATATTAAATTTTAAAAATGCTAAAGAACATTGCAATTGCAATTGCTATTGAAATTTTTTGCCAAGTGACAATGATCAATTTTTATTACCATATAATAGAAGAAGTAGTAGACGTTGAAAAACAATTAAATAATGCAAGGTAAAAAAATAATTTGTTTTTTGACACTTGACACATGTGGCACTGTTTAGTTGACAACGTTTGGTGGAATTATTTGCCATAAGATAGTTAACTAGTAATATTATGCAATATTTCGATAGTCAAGTGCATTTATCTCAAAAATTTTGTTATATAATAATATAAAAATTTTATATCTTTAAAAAATGAACTCAAAAAACTGCAAGATGCTATTTAAATAAAAGAACGAAGTATCGCACTCTGGTGGTGGATGGCAATTAAAAAAAGTATATCAATTTTTGAATTGACAACTCGTTTCCACTTTTGTTAACGGTTTTTGTTCCATGACGTAAAATCCAGAAGTTGGGCTATGATATTACAAACACACTGTATAGACAACGTTTACTTGTCCACCGCCCCAAAAACGTAAATAAACAAAGCGCTGAATACAATGCATTATAAATATATCTGTTGAACTGAGAATAAGTGTAGCGGTGCCGATTTGCTGATAATTGAATATGACTGAAGAAAAACCGTATCAAGGTTCTGTTTTCTAACGCAAAGTAGAGGGATGTATATTGGGTTGATTAAGACTTTGCCCATTAATTTTTTTGGGGCGGTGTACATACTTTATACGAGGGGTGCTGCAATTCTTTACGGAATAAGTATGAAAACATAATGAACATATAGTAATAATGCTTCTATTGTTTTTCAAAATATTCTCCCTTAAAATCAAGACACTTTTGCATGCGTTTGAACCAGCTGTTGAAGTACATTTTCCATTCCGAAAATGGTATAGCAAAAATGTGAGTTTTGAATGCTTCCACAGCATCTTCAGGTGTTGAGAAACGGGTTCCGCGCATTTTATTTTTGACAAACGGGAATAAAAAAAATCATTTGAACTTCAATCCGGACTGTATGGACAATGAGTTATTAATTCTAGTTTTTGCCGCTTCAAATAATCGACAGTTTGTGATGATGTGTGTGCCGATGCACACTGGATCGTTCTTAAGTCATCCGAGGTCAGGCGTCGTGATTACCTATTTTTGAATAACAGCGATTCAAGAGGCCGTTTACATTACGTACTTACAATTCTGAAATAAACAAATATAGATCTTACATACTAAACTTACAGGCTAATACCAAAATAAAAATAAAATACGAAATATGTTTAACAAAAGAATA
>JAHWXV010020107.1:0-15300 GCA_024586415.1 Phrixothrix hirtus
ATATAACCATTTATTTGTTTTTATTTACAATACATAACTTATGAAGGTTTTATCGACTTATTATTTAATAACCAGTTTAGCTAGGTACGATTGAACCAGGTCCGCCCGGCTAGAGACTATCCGCGAGAAATATAAATAATTTTCTTTCTGAGATACCAATAAATACTAAGGCGAAACGTCACACATTGCAACAGCGTTTGAACGTTGAAGTGGATCCCTCAGTGCCAATTTTCAGAAAAACCAATCTTCATGATTATTCTTCCAATTCCCCTTCAACGTTGTTGTATGTCTTTGTTAAAGGAGTACGAAAAATATTTTAATGCTCTTAATTTCTCAGTATGCAAAATCAGTTTCTCGTTTCCAAATAATTTTTTTCTTCCAAAGTCTAAAATTTGGACATACTTTCGAGTTTGTTAAATAGGGGGCACGGCTCTCAAATAAAGTATTCACAAACGTTTAAGATATGATTTTGTAAAAAATAAGTATAAAACAAGAAAAATCCAACAATGAATACTACACTTGACAACATACATACATAGATACATCTAGGCATGTACAACAAAAAACGTATATAAACAATGTTTATAAATTTGCAATTACAGTTTAGAGTCCGAACGTGCATGTTAATTGGGATCACTGTAAACGTTCATTATATTATTCGACTACCGTAATGGAATTCAATTTGTGGTACACATTACAGCATTGATGGCATACAATTACTGATAAGTATTAAAGCAAACTTTAACTGCTGTTGGAATAAAATAAAATTAGGTAATGAATAAGTATTGAAAAACAACTAAACAGGCAGATGTCAGACAAAAATTATATTTTATTATTAATTTATAATCTATCTTAGTAATGATTGTAATTTAGGTATATCATATCACAGATATCTTATTTTATTCAATACATGAACATTGAACAATCACCAACTAATAACTATTTAACAACTACAAATTTAAGCATTTTAACCAATATTTTGTATTTAAATTGTGTTTAAAATTTGTATATCTACATATGTATTAATCGTATAACATGAACATTAAGATTTTCTTCGATCTTGGCGAACTGAGACGCTTCCACTGGCTCGACTGTTGCTTAGTTTCTGGGTCATATCCATAAATCCAACTTTCATCGCCTGTTATGATTCTAGACAAAAAGTTAGCATCTTCCAAAGCAAATGAGTTCAGCTCAGTGTACGCATCAATTCTTTGCTGATTTTGATCAATTGTCAAGAGTCTTAGAATAAATTTTCCGGCGATGCGATGCATGCCCAGTTTCTCGCTGAAAATGCGTTACCATGCTCCATAGCCTAATTTAAATTTAGCGGCAATGTCTTCAATAATTTGACGACGATCTTAACGAACACATTGTTGAATTTCCGTGATGTTTTCTGGCGTGGTGGACGTCGAAGGTCTTCCTGGTCATTCGCCATATCCAAGCTCCATTCTACCCATTCTTTGAACTGGGCGTACCATTCAAAAGCTTGTGTTCGGCTTAAACGCTTCGTGAATCATGTTATACGTTTCAGTGGTATATCTTTTTAATTTAAAACAAAATTTAATGCATGCCCTTTGCTCTAATTTTGCATCAATCGCAAAATTCGCAAACCGATACAGTTAACACTTTATACAACCCGTCGCACAGCAGCTGCTACTCAATTGAATAAGTTCAAACGTCTCACACAGGCGCGCACCTGTACTGTTCCACATATACAAGAGTAGTCCGGGAACATTTGGATATCACGTCATATTTTAAAAATAATGGCACCTCCAGTCGTAACGAAAGTTAACTATAACCTTGTTATTTTAAATAAATTGACTAATTTTTAATTCCCTTCTCTGATTCAGACGTAAATGTTGAGTATTTTCTATAAAAGATTCTTTATACGGGGTGGGGCTGGGAAGTATCCCTACTTTCGAGATGGCGCTGCGAATGGAGGGGGCGTGTTGGAGAAATGGTGGTAGGCTCTATTGGTGCTATGTCTTTGGTAGTTTCAATTAGTGCCACTAGTTGTAGATATTCCTTGGTCGAACGAGCAACACACTTTTGCCGTCGAGACGTATTTTACCCAAAACAAGGCTATCGTTGCAGTGCAGCGTGCGCTGCGTACTCATTATCGAATTCTACCTCAAAATGCTGTTTCTGACCGAAAATTCATTTTGTTATGTGGAGAACTTCCATGCATGTGGTAGTGTTGTGAAAAAAAGAGTTGTGGCTCAGAGGATCATCCGAACTCCAGAAAACATTGACCGTGTGAGAAAATCGATTTTGCAGTCTCCTAAGCGTTCTGCTCGCAAGCATGCATTCTCCCTGGCGCTTTATAACCGTAGTGTGCATCGATTCTCCACAAAGAACAGCACTTCCATCCGTACAAGATGGTCATTGCTCAACAACTCTCACAGTGGAACTGACGAAATCGAGTACAGGCATGCGAAACTTTGATTAAAACCTTGCCTCAAGATGCATGTGTTTTGTTTAGTGAGGAGGCGCACTTCCACATTTCTGAAAGTGTTAATAAGCAGAATTGGAGTAGTAAAAACCCTCGGGTAATTCATGAGAGACCTCTAGATAGTGGCAAAGTGACAGTTTGGTGTGTACTCAGAAATGAAGGCATCATTGGGCCTTATTTCTTTGAAGAGAACAATTATGCTGTTACCGTAAATTCTGACGGGTATGTAACCATGATCCAACAATTTTTGAACCCCAACTTCAACAGATTAATTTGGTACAAGTGTAGTTTCAGCAGGGTGGTGCCACGGCCCATACTGCTAGAAATCAATGACTGTTTTTGAGGGAAAGGTTCCCCGGTCGGCTGATCTCTCGGTACGATGACATTGCATGGACCGCGCGCTCGCCGCATTTAACTCCGTGCAACTACTTTGTATGGGGCTTCACCAAAAGTGAGGTGTTTAAACATCGACCCAGGACCCTAGAAGTCTTGAAGCATGCTATACACCTTGAAGTTGGCCGCATTCCAAAACATATGCTTCGTAGTGTTATGGAAAACTACCGAATCGAGCTACTTTAGTGGATTGACAATGAGGGACAACACTTGAATGATATATTGCTTAAAACTGAATAAAATTAACTTCCAGTTGTACCCTTCTGATGCCATAATAAAGTTTTTTTCTAACATTTTTTGTAATGTTTTTATTTACCTTCAAAGTGAAGGATACTTCCCTCCCCCGCCCTGTACTTCTTTTAAGAACGAAATTGATTTCTAGGAAGAAATTATCATTTTTCTTTTAAAAATCCACTTGTTTACAATATTTTAAGTTAATTTGAAACAGCTCAAATTATAAAACCATCGCAACTATGTTTTGCACCTGTTTCCGTATGGTAACATTGATTCTGCACATACATCATGTATCCATGTTTTACATGTTATTATGAGAAACTACTGTACTCTAAAATAAACTTATTTTTTCAAAAAATGATTTATAATGATAGATACATGTTACAATATGTGAGAATAACTATATTCAAATGGCTGTGATATGTAGGAAAACAATTTACATGCACACTTTCTTTGGACATTTGTTTTGCACACTACGCAATGCCATTGTGTATCGTTGATTTAAAAATACGCAAAATACGCAAAGATGGTGTTAAATGAGCTTTTAGTCCAGGTATATTTACTGTACGAGGTTGAGATTTCAAAAGTGACATAATCACTTCACTCAAGAATTCTAAGAGATTCATCTCTTTGTTATGAAGTTCGGAATGTCGACGTCATGCTGCTACCATAATGCCTAACAAGCGACCCATAAAATTCACGCCTCCCCTCCCCCCATTCTATTTCCTTATCAAATTCGGCACTGGAACATTAATGATTTTCTTTTTATTCGTCGAGAATCTATGTGTCCTCCCTATAGCTGCGTGAGTTTCAAATGCTGAGACAACTGTAACAACGAAGTTGACGTTCGAGTGACACATGAAAACATTTCCATTGCAACGATAGTCATATGCTTCACAATCTTTTTGGACATTTCTCTTATAAATTTCAACGGATACTTCCTTGTTCTCGAATAACGAATATTGCATGTAGCCTTTACATTTCTTTTATACATGTCTAACATCAAAACGTAACACGTAAAAAAATTATCGAAGTAGAACTCGTGTTTCATGGGATTTGGACAAGTTTCTATTATTTGACTGATATTTCTCATTTTCAAAGGTCATTTTTTACTATTTCCATTGAATAGGTTTAGCTGTCCTTCGAGCACATCATCCATATTATAAATCTGAAACGAATAGGTTTTCCTTTTATGAACATTTTGGCCGAGCAATGCCCATAATAGGGAATTATAGACTCAGCAATGTTGAGAATCTTATGACAAACACCGAATTGTTTTAAATTTTTATTTAATTCATCGTACATTGGCCGAACTTTAGCTAATTTATCTTCTTCTATTATCTTATTGTGCACAAGGTGAAAATCGTGTCTGATCTGCATGAAGCGAGTTCTCGACATTAGGTACTTGAAAAATCTTCACTGATACTTCAAATTAATTTTTCTAGGGAGACATTGTGTTACCCACGAAGATAAAGCAGTCTAAACAATTACCAAAAATTCGTTGAATTTATTTCTATCGGCTTTCCCTGCTACAATTTATAAAGTCTTATCATTTCAGCAAGATGCTCTATATCAAACCAAAATGAAACAGTTTCAAGGGAGTCTTATTTATTAACTCAGGCTGTTCAGCTGCTAAATTTGTGTTTTCAATTTCCGAGAGTTGTCATTAAACTTACCTTTTTTCAGCCACTTTGATGCTGTAGGTCTCAAATCCGAGGCTTTGCATATTTTTAATTCCATATTGGTTACTAAAGGTATTTCATATTTACTAAACTAGCTGATTCACCCTAGTCATCTATAGATACTAGTTCATTCAAACTTTCTTCGATTATGTCCTCTTCGTCAGTGAGGTTGCAAGTCTCTTCTCGCGGGAATTAACAGATATCGACTTCTGAGATATTTTCCTTGTTTGGTAATTGCCATAAATAATTCACTGCATCTTCAATAGTTTTAAAAAGCTTGTTTCGCTTGTTCATTCTAATCTAAAGCTAGAATCAGATGAAGTTGCATTTGACAATTTATAACAGAATTATCTATAAATGTATTTTGATGTTTGTAATAGTATAGATATTAAAGAGAAATAATACCAAATCAATACTTCCCAGAAAATGTACACAAAAAAATCAAACAGTTAACATACGTTCGTTCTCAACATTTGTAAATAATTCGTACAATATAGGTCATGGAAAACACCAATGTTCCCATATGGTAACAATCACGTTGCCTAGTCACAAATCCTACTTAAAATGTATCTAAGTTTGATAGTCCTAATCAATAGTAAAAACAGCTATGTAGTTTTATAATGTAAAATTAATAAGTATTCAATGGTCGATGGATACGATGGAACCATGATCATAGCTATCAACCGACTCTTCAGGCGTCGCAAATCGTCGTCTACGCAGTTTGATCTTTACGTGTAGGAATAAAAAGAAATCATCAGCACCTAAATTAGGACTATACGGCGGATGGCCTACCAATTCGACGTTTTGAATGGTCAAAAAACCAGTTGTTTGCTTCGATGCGTGGACACTCGCATTGTCATAGTGAAGAATAAAATGGCATCGAACGTTCATTTTTTTATTTTTCCGAAAACTTTTTGGTTGTGTACCATTTGGAATTGACTGTTCTACGATCTTCTAAAACAATTGTTGCGACTTGTCCAGATTTTCTGAAAAAACAGGCGACCATTTGCTTCGAAATGCTTCGAGTGCGAAAAACCTTGATTGGGTTCGTCTCATTTTGGAATATCCATGCCTTCGACTGCTGTTATAATGTTATAACCGGTTGTTGAAACATCGCGAAGGTATTTCTTAAGCATTTCTTTCGGGCTATCAACATGAGCCAATTTTTGAGCGCCGGTTAACTTGCGGGATCCTACACGTACATAGCTTTATCATAGTTAAATGTTCATGCAATGTCGATTGTATGCTAGTCATATTAATGCGCGAGGATATATAAATTTAACGATAAGACAATGACGATCTTGCTTTACCAATTCGCGCACGGCATCGATGTTTGCCGGCACCACAATCGATTTTGGACGACCTCCTTTAAATTCAACCGCCAGCGGACTATGGCCACGGTTAAATTCATTGAAACAACGATATACAGTTGCTTTGTATGGGAATTCATAACCAAAATTTGCTGACGCACTGTTGTTTAAATAATCCACCACTAAGGTCGCAAAATATTGCAAGAAAATGTTCATCACTTAATTCCAGCGTGCGCATGACAAAACTTTCTGAGGATGTGTGCCGTCAAAACTGTCAAACAGTATGACGTAAACTTCAGATCGCAACTAGTACAAGTAGGGTTGCCAATTCGCAATACATAAAAGACAATCATCTACAGTTCGAAAGAGAACGTTTTTCTCTTTTTACTGATGACATTGGATACTAGGGGTGCCATTCGAAAGAAATTAACATTTTGATATTTAAAACTTTAGGAATTGAAAATGCATTTTTGAACACCCTGTATGTAGGGAGATATTGATAGCGAAATTTTAGAAAATCTAAAGCCTTCTAGTAATAACTCAAAAATTGTGACAGAACCAATCCATCTATAAATAAGAAAAATCGAATTATCAAAATGTCACTGAAATCGCACAAATTTTGCAAAAAAAGGAATTATCTTAAAAATGGTAAAACAAGGCATAAAGAATGTCTCACAAGAAATACTCAGAATATAATGCCGAATCAGAAAAGAAAATTAAAACAGGGCTAATTCATTTAAAATAACAAAGTTATAGTCAACTTCTGGTATAACCACAAGTGCTATTAATTTTAAAATATTTTCACTAATATTCTATATATCATTATGACTTCTACTAAAATTTCAAATTGACATCTTTTTCCGTTCTTCATATACTTCTAATAGACGGAAATGGTTAGACATCGTGCATAAGAATCAGTAGAAAACAAGTATTTTAATGTTTACGTTTATATCATAAGAAAACGCGGAAAACGATTAAACTTGTTTCTCTTATAATCTTACTTTTTATTACATCATGGCTGTGGAAATAATTATTTGAAATATTGAACGGCACTTTTATATTCTACGAATATGTACTAAATTCTGCCTGTATTGTTGGAATCTTGATAAAAAGACTGTTTTATTTGAATTTGTAATCAAAACAGAGTATTTTTAAAGATGTCCAAAAATAATTTTATCTCTGATGAAGCAGCTATATTATTATATATATTATATATATATATATATATATATATTATACGTGGAGCGTCAAAATAAGTGAACCATTTTTAAACTTTAGTTATCATTTATTGGTAAAACTGAAAGAAAAAACGAAATATTATAATGTTTAACAACAGTGGGAGATTATTTAGTAAATAAGACGTGCCTTAAGTGACCACCATTATTGTCAATACCTTCTTGTAAAAGTTGAGCGAATTTGGATGTGACTTGTTGAAGTACCGCCATCGGAATAGCTGCGATTTCAGCACGCATGTTCCTTTTAAGTTCATCTAGTCTTTATAAGTTATTTTTGTTCACTCGACCCTTTAAAAAACCCCAAACATGTAATTTTGGAACAGTAATATCAAGTGATCCAGGGGAGGGGGCAGGGAAATGCCCTATTACGGGATATCAAACGTTGTGGGAAGGATCGTTCTAGGCTCTTGCAGTATGGCAAGTCTTGTTGAAACTAATACCGCTGTATCTGTTCTTCATTCAATTGTGGTAAAAAATAATTTTGGCAGTATTGCTGCGTATTTTTCAGCATTAACTGTTACGAGTACTGTATCTTCGTTTTCTTCAAAAACACATGGTCCAATAATTCCTGAAGAAGAAATTGCACACCATACTGTTACTTTTGGTGAATGCAAAGGTCTTTTATGGATTTCATGCATACTTCGGTAGCCTACAATCGACAATTTTAATTATTCACGTGGCCAGTTAAGTGAGAAGGTCCCTCGTCGAACATACATAAACAATTTTCAATACTTGGCAAATTATTACGTAGCTTACGCATCTTTGGAAAAACTGGATGCACTCTTGTTTATCACGTTGTTATTTTGTTAACAACGGCTATCTCATGTAACATTCGTCGCGAGCTAAGCTCAAAATTTAATGCTACTGCATGTTGACGAGTTGCCTGACTCAGTCTTTGAATGATTGCCAGTCCTATGTATTCTTCGTTTCTTGGATTGTACATAGACCGAAGCCGGCCACTTGACTTTCCTTTCAAAACAGTGCCACGATTCGTCCACTTTTGAACTCACCTTGAAATAACATTTCGTGCAGGTGAATCCCGAACTTGAAAATTGCGTCGAAAATTACGTTGAACATGAATTATTGTTAGGTTTTATAAAATTATCTACACAATAAATATGCTAATTTATAGACCAACGCTTCATGTTAATTACTGTCAACTATTGAAGAAACATTTCCAATGCCTACTTTACTAAACAATTACTAGAGTAGTTTCGACTTACTTTCGGTCTGTTATTTATGATCTAAATAAAATAGTTCACTAATTTAGACGCTCCCAGTATAAGCTACAGCACAAAACTTATAAACCAGTTTTTATAGTCTGAATTGTTTAATAAAGTTTTTATTTACCATTTTTGGGGCTTTTAAGGTTTTCTAAAAACACCCTTTTATAGTGAAAAAGTTAAATACACCGTTTTTTTAAGTATTTTGATTTAATCTACAGTACGTAAAAAAGTTAAAAAACTTATTTGCACTAATACTCATAAAATTAACTTTACAACGAAAAGATAGTTTTTGAAAAAATAGACATCCACGGAATACGTAGAAAATATAATGACAAAGTCTTTGATAGAATCTTGTTGACACATTACCGACATATTTACTTTGTTGGCCAAATGTTACAAATTGTCTTTCGTATTTGATCAACAGCTACAAATTGTATAAATAAAAACCTTCAGAAAAAGCTGGGTATAAAAACGTTGTCTCCGCAAAATATAATAGAACTTTGAAACACAGAGTGCAGGAAATACGCAGGTTACTAATCAATAAATGCTATCGAATCATTTTTGGAATCCCCAGGAATGGCGAAAGGTCAAAGACGTATGTACAAGACATACAATGAAACTTCATCAATCATCCTGAAAATTAATGTTTAACAAGAGTACCATAATTGTCAACCTATCTAGTTAAATACAAAGAAGATTGCTACAATTGATAGGTGTCAATTGTAAACATTTCATAACTGAACGTTCGAAACACTACAGGAATAAGTCAAGATAATTGCAGATAAATCCCTTCAAATTTTGAGCTGTTTAGGTAAACTTACTAGGAATTCACCCGAACGCCGTTTTAATTTTGTTTAGTTTAGTTTATTTTTGCGTTTCAAACATTAATTTCCTAGATATGAATTAAAAATCCTTTAGGTTTTGAGTATTTTGTTTATTGAATTTAATTAAAATTTTTCTAATTAATATACATTTTTACTTTTATAAAATGTAGATATAAACATTACTTTCTTTTTTTCCAAACGTTTTACACGTTTACCAATACGCTTTTTAAATAACACTTCCCGTTGTCACACGAATTCCTAAGAGACATTTTACGAATCCCATAGAACGCATTCAAAAATAGAATTCAAATCTGTGGACATTTCTTTCTCGTTCGATTATTGCTACTGATTTTTTTACTTAGAACTCGTCTAAGGTGAGTAAGACGAGTACTTGCATTCGTTCAAGATTTACAGACACTTAGTTTGTTCTTTTCGCATTTGTTTAGTTCTTACGTCGGGTTCGGATTTACGCCGAATACCGGCTCTCATCTTTTATAGACTATATTACGAGGCAATGAAACTTCTGTCTGCAACCAATATGCTGCTGTAGCAAGGAAACACCTGGTTCATCTGCATCGCGGCCGAGTTCGCGTCCGCCATCTTTGTATATCTAACGTGCTTAGCTGGAATACTATCATCCTTTGACCTCGCTAACTCGTGTGCAAATGCTAATTAGCTTTTAAATATTCTAATGATTTCTTCTATAAATTATTTGTTGTATACAATATTAGAACATTAGTTGTATCATTTCTCTTATACGTGTTCATTCGTGCATAACATGCAAAAACACTGTTTAAATATTCCATCGCCGCAAGCGCTCCATTTAAGTCGAAATTGTCTATGTAGAGGTGTTCGCCATTAAATTTTAAACACAACGTTTATTTGAATATAAATAAATAAGTTGTGCGATGCAAAACTTGAATCATACACTCCGGTCTACTTTATAATTTTATTTATTTAATTTACGGAGTTCTCACATGTTGATAAGTGTTCCAACATTATTTTTGGGTGCATTCAAACAAAATTTTTATTTATCAATAAATGAACATTTGTCGCTACGAATTTTACCTAAAATTACATATTTATAAAGTACGCGTATGTACATTTATGACTTTCCAAAATTCAATTTTGCAAATTTGTCGATTATAAATTATTATTGACAATTATGTTTTACAACGCAGGATTTACAACTTTGAATATAAAATTCAATATGACCAGTGTGACCCAAATTGCATGTTGTTATGTTAAATTTGTATTTACACATGCAACAAATCCATCCTTTATTCTCTACATTTTTGCCTTATTGACTTAACCAATAAATTTGTTTTCAGGAATCTCAGTAATTGTTTAGATTAAAAGCTTCGACTTACTTTAAGTGTGAGTAATACATTAATGATCTTAGACATTTTCACCGTCTATGTGTCTTGTATGTGATCTTGTATTTAAATTTCGGTTATGGACAACGATGTGGTGCCTAATAACTAATTATAGTTCTTTTAGTACTTTCGTTGTAGAATTGTTTTTGGAGGCGCGATACATATTTATAGATCACTCTTCGATCCTCGCTGATACAGTACAGATCCACAACCCAGTCATCGCTATCTCTAGAGCCGAACCTGGCGTATTTAATTTAGCTTATGCCCCATAATTCTATCCTAAAATTAAAGCGTGGCAACGCCGTGTTCTATCTGAGGATGAATTCGTTGCTAATTGGAGAATATGGATGCTTTTTACCTTTGAAAAATCCATTTTCAACTGTGTAGTGATGTTGAAAGGAACTACCTCAAGCATCTCTTTGTAAATTAACGCATTTAACTTCAAAAATAAGGTGTCTTGAAACAATACTTGAAATTTTTTTACAAATTATCGCAGTCTATTACTTCTTTGAAGTGGGATAATTCAAATATAATATATCTTTAGATCAAATTTCTAAGACAAATAATTTGAATCTAATATGCTCGGCGAATTGCACCAATGTTACGGAAAATTTTGCTTGGACAACTGTAGTGGACGACGTTCCCATTTATCGTGTTTTTTATAAATAAGTAATCAATTACAAATTATTGGCTTTAGATCCATTCCTCTTGTTGTTGAACTTAGCTGGTTCTAAGGTCTTGCTAGTACGACCACCTGGTAAAAATTTTCAGTTTTAACGTGATTGAAAACTACTTTGTTTGTATTGTATTTTTTTGTATTTTATATTGTATTTAGTAAATCAAAATTATTTTCTACAACCTTCTTTACTCAACAAACTATCGAATATTTCAAGATAACTTGTTAGAATTGTACGGCTTAGATTATCCACAATTCGTTCCGTGTCGTTTATATTTGGAATATTGAAAACAATTGATTAGTTATCGGGTTATTGGAATTTGGGATTGTTTTCTCTCGTCTACGTTGTTGATTTAATAGAACGATGTCTCATTTAGAAGTGTTTTTCTGCACGGTACGATCGGAAGTAGAATTTTCTTACTTATAAAAGGACCTTGTTCGTCACTGTCGGTACTTAATTCGTTGTTGGTCTAACCAGAAATTGTCGTGGAAAACTCTTCAAACAACCAACACTTTAAACTGGGCACTCAGTAAGGAACAGCAAAAAGACGTTAAATTTAGAGGCTTGGCTCTTCTGTGCTCCTCTGACGTTATCGCCAAAAAACTTCTTCCCTTGGTTCGTTTAACCAATCACATTTATTTTTTTAACTGTGTCTGTTTCACTTTATTTAAAATACGTTATAATTTGCACATTTGTATACCTTTAACTTAAGATTTATTTGTCAGCTAATATGAACGTGGAGCTTTAAATATTCTTAAGATAATCCCTGCCTGGTTGCTTGAAGTTGGGAAGCGATTTCCTGTATCAACACCTTACTAATATTGATTGTCATATCCCGTATATAAGGAAATCCTACAAGAGCGTCGGATATAATTTGATAATAAAACGTTTAAAACATTGTGATTCGACAATTGTCTCCCATGGCTCTATTAGCAGACTGTAATTCTTTTGTCAAAAATTTTGACAACGTTTGCTCATAATTATGGCTTAATTTCACCAATAAATTGTCAGGGATTGTTTGTGGTTTGTTGGTATAGACACGCTATTAAAGATACCTTCAAAGAAAGGAGTCACATTCATTAGATTACACGTGGTGGCCAATTTTGAGTGCCATTAATTGAGATGACGGGGTTAAGAACTATTTTTCGCAACCACTCAGTTGTTTGGATCATATTGTGACAGGTTGTTTCATCCTGCTAGAATCTTAGATATTTCAGATCTAGATCAACCAAATAACCTACAAGATTATGTTGTCACGTTGCGGTAACGTACGCCATTCGTTACAATTACATTTCCGGCTTCATTTTCGAAAACATGCGGCTCGATCACATCGCCATACTAAAAACGCATTAAACAGTGGTGTATTCTTTGCGTATTCACAAACCCTTTAAGTTGAATGTTGCTTCATCGTTAGAGATGATTTTTTCCTAATATTATAGTGCACTTCTTGACTTTCCAATAATTAATTTTAAGTTTTGATGCCAATTGAATCTTCCAAATATGCGCACACAGATCTTTCATGAGAATTCGGTAAATCGCGATTCTTGGAATGATGAATTATTGTAAACGGTGGAGTAGTAGCAATATTTTTACTCGATGCGAAAATCGTAACATTTAACCGCAGAAGTCATCTCGTAATCATGGTAACGGTGCGAACCTATTTTGTATATAATTTGGTAGAACGTAGTCTTACGGCAACATCGAATGCAGAAAAGAAAAAATTTTGACATAAGCTTTTACCAAAAGCAGCTGCCAAAGCGCCGCCTTAAACCTTTAGTACCCCAATGTTCTATTTGTTGTAAAAGAATTTAAAAATGAAGGCTATATAGCCGGAGAATTAAATCAATGCAAGTGAGTGAATTTTGTTTTAGTTTGGTTTACGAAAGCGCGCCTTTCCCAAAACTATTTTTGTATTGCAAACATCCAAAGCACCTGGAGTCGATTTAACGTCGTTGTTGCGAACCATTCGTTTGGGAAGATATTAGCACATGTCAGGAATTTAGCGCGTGATTATTATGTCAATATCATGTCAATAGATAGAGAAAATCCATTGCGCTGTTGTAAGTCACTTTTATCCACTTTTCCATCAGTAGAATTCATAAAAGTAATTATTGGAACATTTAATCAACTTAGTTTGCCGTCGAGTTACGCCTGTAATTTATTTTTGAACTTTAACATAATAGTTGTCGAACATATCATTAATTACCAAACAAAAGATTTAATAAAATTTGCTTAAGGCAGGATTATACACAGCTATAGTATCTAAAATTTAGCTTATTATGTTGTAATCATTGTAACGACTTACAATTAGTGTAAGTTAATTAATTTCTACTCCGAAGTAAATATTATTGTTTTCTTCGTTTGAATATTTTTATTTAAAATAGGCACCGCTTTTTGGTTTCGAAAAATTATTAAAACATATTGTTTTGTTCTTCTAATGTGTTACAATTTCATAAACAAGGTGCGTCCAAAAGTCATGAAATATATCTTTTAAAATAGATTTATTGACAATATCTGAATATAGGGTTAATATTCTTCAAAGTACTTTACATGAGCATCTACACATATTTTCCAGCGACTTGGCCATGCCCGGTACGTCCGCTCGAAGGCCTCGACAGGAACCTTGTTTAAAGCTGCTGTAACGACCGCTTGGATAGCCTCATTGCTGCCAAAACGCCATCCTTTGTGTGTGGTCTTGACTCTTGGTAACCAAAGGAAGTGACCCGAGCTAGGTCGGAATTGTTAGGGTGGCTGCGGCAGCGTTGCCACCTTATGCTTCGCCAGAAATTCACGGATGTGCAAAGAAGTGTAGTTGGGTACATTGTCGTGATGCAAAGCCAAGTAGCGGCAATGTCCTTTCGCACGCGGATGACCCTTCCCTTAATCTTTCCAGAACATCCACGCAGTAGAAAGAATTAAAGGTCTGTCCTTGAGGAAAATACTCTTTGTTGACCACGCCCTTGGCGTTGAAAATGACAATAAACATTGTTTTCTTCCGTTTAGGGGACGCCGAGGTGTGCCATTCGGTACTCTGGTGCTTCATCTAGGGGTCGTATTGAAATGTCCACGTTTGTACAACTTTTTGTCGAGTATTTTGCAGAATTTGATCGCTCAACATTGTTCAAAAGTATCCGCTATCGCGCGTCGTGACGTGGTCTCAAACTCCACCGATGCTCCGAGCAGACTGACCTTTGGTGCGCTGTGAAGCTGAGGTTTCCCTCCATCTAGTCAAACTGGTTAGGTGGCGTTGTGACCAATAGTAAAAAACATATTTCATCACTTTTGGGTGTGTGTGTGCGTGTGTGTGTGTGTGTGTGTGTGTGCGTGTGCGCTCGGCCACGTGCGCGTGCGCAGTAAACATCGCTAACATCGCTTTAGTTATTCAATTACAACGATAATAGTGTCCCAGAAATTAAATACACACTTTGATTATTTAGGACTACCTAACTGATAATTACATTATAGTAACCTACAGAAGAAAATCCAAAACGGACTTTTTCTAGCTCTAACAGGCATTAAAGTGGTGGCGTCTATACCGACTTATTCTATTTCTGCATTTTAGCTCAAATAAACTGCATATCGTTGGGGTGTTCTGATTGTCCTCCAAAGGCAAGATTACTTAACAGATATCTACAGGATGTTCACTATTTTCGCACCTTCTGCAGTAGGTTTGAAATCAGTAGAGCCTACAAACTCACGAATTACATTATATCACAGTGGTCAAACGCTTATTTACGTTAATTACAACAGATTTCACTGCGAATAGTCCGGTAGCGTTTTGAATCATTCTACAATCTCCTGCTCGTATTGTAATCACAATGTTATTTACCCTAACAGTGCGCATCTAAAGTCTCCCCCCCCCCCTGCTAACCTTCGAACCGTTAGAGATAT
>JAHWXV010020109.1:0-15423 GCA_024586415.1 Phrixothrix hirtus
GCAAGCGATTAACAACCCTACGAACCACCCTTCACGACTCGGAGCTACCGCCGGGAAGAACACAAGTTCTTAAAATCGTACTGTGCCGTTCCACAAGAGTTGAAACGTCACATTAGTATTGTAAAAATGCGTGAATAGTCGTTAACTCTTTAAGCGCGTTTCGCATTATTCCTACGTTTTTGCGGTAAATGTCATAGTACTGTCTGTGAGATGCTTGATTTACTAAATGAACGTTACAATTTAAGTACATCCAGAGAAGTATCTAATGTTACATCACTACATTACAACCCAAAATTTTTCACAAACATTTATCTGAGGTAAACTTCAACAAAACAAGAGTTCCGTTAATCTCAGATTTCATTTCTCTGCTTCTATTATGTTGTTCAAAATAAATTCGGCTCCAGTTTACATGATTCTTTAGGTTTTCAGTAAAGAATGTAATTATCATCTAAAAGGTTTTAAAATCTTAAACGCCACCTAATATCGCCAAGTAAAAACTCACTCCATCTATCGAAATAATATTTCTCAAGGTAACCACCACTCTAAGATCTACCATGACTCTAAACGACTGTAATCTTAGCCTATGAACTTCAATGGCTCATTAGAAATAAAATCACGTGCAAGAGACTTAAGCAAAAAATTCATTTCGAAAAAATTAGTGCGCCTTGGCGATTTTCGGTGATAACACTGTAAATTGAGGACTGAGCTGTGATATCTTATTTCATACATTTTAATAAGCTCACAAGTATTCCTAGTTAATTGAATATTTAATTGAAACGGAACTTTGACCTTGAAATAATTTTATATTAAACTAATTTTATAAATTTCAAGTTTTATAAAGAACATTAGTTATAAAATTATATATAACATACATTATTATAAATGTCTTAAATCTATCATGTGTTGTAAAATTTTCAATAAAGTTTTTATGAGAGCATTTTTCGAACATCTAAATACTTTAACTACCATTTTAACTGCTACCAAATAGATAAATAGCCATAGGAATAAAAAGTGAAATAAGCAATATTTTTTTAAATCACCGTAGATATATCGTACACTATAAAAACCGGAACATAACTGAAGGTAATTCTTTAGAAGTATTTTCCCTTGCTTTTTAGTTATTTTAATACGACTCTTTCAAGTAAATTTACTTTTTAAGTCAACAAAGCTGTTAGAAATAATTGTTATACATTAAGTTTCCGTGCTACCTTATTATAAAGTCTTCTAGCCCTCTGACTTTATAGTTCTATAATTGTGTAAGAAATTAACCTAGTCATTTTGATACAGATGCTTTCATTTAATAATGTACAAGGTTAAACTTTTACAAAAGCGATATTTATAAGTTTATTTGCAGAAGTTTATAAAGTATACATCTTTTAAAAGAGATTTTTGAATCCCATTTATAGGAACAAGTTTTAAAAGTATATTGGTAACAGCATAAATCACAAAAATTCTTAATAAAATTTTTGTATGATGCAAAGTTGAAAGTTTGAAAATTTTAGATTTACATTTTAAGAACACCTACGTTGTGGTGTAATTAATATATTGCACACAACAGTGTTTGGGGTATTCAATTTGGTAGAAATTTGACTAGTAAAATACATTAAACCATAAAGATAAGAAATTTTAGTAAAAACATTTAATAGTAAGCAAAACTGAAATTGTTTTTATAACGAAACCCTCAATATTTGGTTGAGTTAAATTTCTGTAAGAAAATATTTTAAACAACAACAAAATCATCAAGAAACGGATGCAAATTATTAAAATGATAAAAATATAATGTAACATTTCAGTTTCTGTCAATAGATTTAGCGTAATTACCCAAAGATACAATTATTAGGCATTGGTAATTATCCTTGAAGAACACGACAATATACAAAATTCCATAATTTAATTTTCATTATAATTATAAGAGTTCAAACAAATATTTAGATTTAAATTGCAGCCCTTTAAATGTAATCAGTCATTCTAAAAACGCAGTTAAGAGTGGTACAAAAAAACTTAGTGGTAAAATAACGAAGCAGTTGTTGAAGTCCTAAGAATTTAATTCGAATCACGTAAGTTCCAACATTAGAAAAACTTATTAAATTCACATTTATTTTATTTTTCTAAAAATTGTGCATGTAAAGTACCTTAAACAGCGATAACGATACTTTAAACCTAAACCAAACAGTTTCTTAAGTAATGAGAAAAGGATAGCTTAAAAAGTAATAAACTCTAAGCAAGTGTAACTGTTACATCTTCGAAAAATACATAAAATTTCAAGGTTAGTGAAGTAAACTAAATTTCGGATGTGTCATGACAAATCGTGCCTATAAAGGAGTAATTAAGAAGGTTTCTTCAATAATAAAAATAAAAAACTTAAAATAGTCAATGTACAATTAAATTACCTGTAATGTAAACCATTATACGGGATACTACACGGGATTAAGATATCGGCGAGAGAACTCAACGATTTCAAACTAGCCAAGAGCAATATCAATTCGAAATGCAGACGTATGATTAGTTAAACAAATCATGAAAGAGAAGCTACAAAAATTAATAGAAACTCAAGTGCTAGCGCAAGCATACAACGCGAATGCCAGCGGAAAGATCGCCATTCCTTCGCAATGTAAATCAGACTTCAAAGTAAATTAAGCACTCACCCTACGAATACAAAAATATAAAATGCTAACGTGAAGTCCGCTACAGCAATAAAGTCCTTAAAACAGTTACTAAAGCGAACGTAATAAACTTAAAACAGCCCGGGAGCGGCTCAAAAGCAGGGAAACTAAATTGAACGTGAATTCGCAAGCTAACCGATCTGCACTACGAACAGCCTCTGCTACATATCGCTTTGAAATGGAAACACCGTAAAGTTGGCGTAGATAGGAATTTCCTGCCTTAGGACGCCAGAAATTAGAAATTGCAACATGAAAATTTCAATGCATTCATTATTTACTCCAAAAATACTTTAAACAAGCTTAAAATAAGTGAAATTTTATTACAACATATAAAATCAAATAAGAAGAAAATTTAAATTTTTTAAACTTTCATCGTAGTTTTATTTTAAAATAAATATTCTTTTAGGACCCGAGATTATCTCCTAGGTGGACCAGTCATTGAACCGCGTTTCTTTACATTTATTTGACCTACATCTAAGGTAGTTTTCGAAAATATCTTTGTATCTATTCATAGATATTATTAAGTAATATTTGTGTGTATAAAAGTTTTCACGATATGTGACGTTCATTTAATTACTGGAATCGAATGTCGACTGCTGGGGAACTACAAATTAAATAAAACTAATAACGAAATTTTATTCAAGCTCTTAGATAAAAATGGTGGAACTATGGAGTTATTGCTCTACCAAAAGGGCCCTTGATGTCTATGATAACAACAAATCCCGTTGGTTAGCCCTAAGTACAACCAGTTCACGTTTTAATTAAAATAAATTAATTAATTTATTTTTAGAGTAATTACTGAATTTGCCAAAGGGTAATCAATATAAGCAAGTAAGGTAAGGTATTATTGCCGTCACACAACTAATATTTTTCTTATTACGGAATTCCCAGCACTATTACTTTCGTTGACTTTGCAGAACAAAATTTAGGATGGGAATTGTTAAAAACTTGAAATAATCGAGATTATATTAGTTCTTTGACAAAATATAATGTCTACAAAATAGTATCGTAAAGGAAATGTAATTTTTCAAAGCAGCAATCATGTTTAATTCAAAAGAAACCAAATTTTATCCCTATTAATCTTTCCAAGCCAACCTACTAAACAAAGACGAACGTATAAAAGACCTTGCCTGTCGCTTAAATATATGGCAATAAACAACAGATAATTAAGTGAGAACAGAGTACCGTCAATCGAAATACATTAAAAGATAGAATTAATCTAACACAATGCATTGACTTCAACCTAAAAATTCGTCTCTTATCTCAGTTCTTTACAATAAATACTAAGAAATATTAATAATGCGATGGTATGTTTGCAAAGTGATTCAGTGATCCTTAAAATTTTTGCAATTAAGAATTTACTTTAAAGGAACAAAGAGGTCTATAGCTATTTTTGTTTATTTTACAACATTAATAAAATAGTATTACAAAGCTGGAGATTTTTGCAAGTAATATTCCAATCCCATTTATACATTTTGGTACTAGAATAATAAAAGAAGGTAAATAAGGCATTAGAAGATATACGTTAGAATTTTAATTTGGCAGTACACAATACTATCAAAAATTATCCGGTTAACTGTGAAGATTCGCATTATTAAATACAATAAATCACTCGTTTACTTGCCATAATACAAAACGGTATTGCAACATTAGGTCACAAATAGTAGCAGCTTCAGTTAACAAGCAGATAGTTACAAATTTTGGCGACTCTTCGAAAAGCAAGTAGGTCGAATAGTGGGAAATTTTATATTTAACCAAACGCTACATTATTAAATTCGGCATAAGGTTCGAAAAGGAGCACTAATAATTTTTTATGAAAAACATAACGAAGATAAATCAGAAAAGTTCGTTAGGATATGCCTTATAAAGTAAAATGACTTTCAAGAGATATACGTCTGCAAAGCCCATGATAAAAGTTTGAATATATCGTATAATACCTTGCCTACAAGATTCTGTTACCTGACAAGGGATATTACTAGGTTTAACAATTAACACTTCCTGAAGATCTAAAGCTTCCTCGCACTAATTGTTCAAAGGAATGATTCAAGACCAGTAAGGAAATATATTACCAATAATAAATAATGCTTACAATACTTAACTTTTCGATTTGACCATTTTCTTGATTCACGATGCACTGTAAACGAAAAATTTTGTCCAACTACTAAAATGGGGATATTTTGTGGGGAGACTCCCACTACCACACACTTTGTCGTATCAATTACAAGTTTGCTCAATATCAATAGAGGTTACCATCAGAGTTCTTTACAAACTTGATCGTTAATTTGACTAGATAAGTTACTCAAGGTGTCTAAAACGCGTTAAAGACTGTAACACCAAATCAACGCCGCAAGTGATCAAAATAGTGAATTAAGACCTAATTATAACTAAAGCCAAGGCGAACACCGCATTGCATTAGCAGCTTAGTTGGTCATAGAATGACAGGTGGAATATCCTAATATGCTGGAGCCCCTTACATCCATAAAATGCCGGAACTAGGATTCAAATCCCTTATTTATTAAAGTTGGCCAGAATACAACATTGGATCTGCACAATTACTAACCCACTCAACCTTCTATAATTTCTTAATTAATCAAAAGGGAAACTTTGCACCCGTCCGCCCCGAGGCTGCTGGAGTGCTGACTAATTTATTTGCTTAAAACGACCTCCTGGATGTTGACGGACAGACAGAAAACTATGATTGAATTTGTGTCAAAAATATGTCATACATTGACGCATGGCAAGGTTAATTTAGATATCAAATACTTCATTCTAAATATCATTTTTTTCCATTTATAAGGAATTTCTTTTGTCGCACTAAATAACGGAAGTAACTAAATAAATTGAAACGTAATTTACTATGATATATAGGATGTTTCATTTAGTAACAAGCAATTCCACCAGTTCTCATGATAAAGTTAAAAATCTCCAAAAAATTAAGTAATTTATTACGTTTTGTAGTGAAATTTTTTTCCATACCAATAATTATTCAAATTCCTAATTGATCTAGAAATTAGAAAATGTTTTTTTATAAGTTTCCCAAGCTAAGCTAATCGTAGAACATATAGATCCCTTCTTCAGGTCAAGAATGGTCCTGAAAAACTGGGATTCGCACATGTCATTTACGCCAGATTAAATAAATAATATATTTCGATAACAAACAAAATTTAATAGATATAATTACACATAATCATGAGAAATTTCAAATTATGGTTAGCAAATTCTTATTAATAAAATTCTTGCTAGTATTTAAATATGAATGTTTACTTTAATTTAGCAACTGCACAGTTAAAGAGATTTATAAATACACTAAATAGTTTTATCGTACTGAATCCATTGAATACAACATTAAATTTTAATCAATTATTCTTGGTGACTCAATTAAACGGGAACCGATATAGGTATAATAAAATTCACTTAGCTTTTAGACCTGCAGGGATTGAGGCCTCCAGTTTCCACCACTTGGAAGTTAAGAGATCAGCTACAGCATCGCACCATCTGATGAATCCTTGAGCGCCTTGCTCAACAACAACAAAATCAAAAGCTCAAAAGCCAAAATAAAGAGAAAAGTGAAAGAAAAGAAAACTCCATTTAAAAAAAGAGGAAACTATTAAAAAGTTAAAACCAAAAAAATATTACGTACCTTAGATTCGATATTATTGATCAAAAATCCAAACAACTAAGATGAGCATTCTAAAAGGTCTATAAAGAACTAAATTGAACCCAAGACATGCTATTCATGGATAAAAAAAATTCGTGAAGTCATCACTTTCTTCTTCATCTACGCCAGCGCGAGAAAATACAAGGACGCCTTTAATGTGCAAATGAAACTCCCAACTCCCCCTTATTAGCAAAAATGGAATTAAATGATTTAAAATGTAAAATTGCATGAAATCCACACAAAATTAAATCCTTCAGTGCAAAATGCGTTTCCTGAAGCTAAACCGAATTATATTTGCTGAAAATAATACAGAAACGAACTCAGGAAAATTAATGAATTTAAAAATACAATAATTTGAAATGTAGACCAGAAAGAATTTCTAAATAACACAAAAAAGGTAACCAAACCTACATGAAATGTACAATCATGTGCAAAAATAAAAGGTACGAAATTCAATTCTTAACAGTTTTAGTTCACCTATATCACAATAAAATATACGGTGACTATCTGTGCTGACTATTTCATCAACAAGGGGGCGTAGAGTGGTGTGGGTAACTTAGGAAATCAGGATAATCAGTAGACTTAATCCTCAGTCATGCAATTTCAGTTGATAGCTGACGAAAAAGAAATGTGTGGGTGCGTCACACTGTCAACTATAAAATTACGTCACCATATTACCTAATTTCCGATATAACCTCATAGTTCAACAATGAGAATCAGACGACGCTTATTAATTCCGAAATAGAATCGGTTTTCGTTATAAGTGGCAAAGTATCAATAATTCAAAGTTTAGTATTAGTGAAAATACCGAAACGAATTGAATGCACTAAACCTATAATGCTCTTGGAAGAAAACAAATAAAGGAGGGTAAAACAGTAGTAATTAAGATCCTGAAGGCCTTTATTCAAACTTAACCAAATGCACAAAATTTTTTATCACAGCAAGTTGAATTAAATTACATTGAAACACGTCGTATTTCATTACTATACAACAGAAAAATCATAGTTTTGGTATGTAATCGTACACAAAAATTTGTTTGAAATAGTAAATGTTTAGGAAAAGTTATATAATTGTTGAACCTACCTCGTATGTTTACAATTTGAATAAGACAGAAACGTATGGAACTTATGATTAATATATAATAATCAAGCGATTATTAATACAATAATTTGATTGGCACAACACATGCGATACGATAATGGTGAACTTTTCACGGACACGTAGTTTTTAATAGGCCACAAGACAAATAATTCAAATGAAATGAATTCAACTTGATTTTTATAGATATGCCTCTGTCTTATAATGTAAGGTGTAAAGTTACCTCATTGATAATTAAAATAGGTTGTTTTTCGAAAAACCTCGCATTATAATGCAGTTTTTTATCAAGTAATTATTACCATTAATTATTTGGGATCTAAGTTAAGCGTAATGAAATTTGTTTCATGGAATCTCCTCTATTCACATTATTTAGTTTACAGAAAGTAATGAGTTGAATATTTTAATTGTAGCCAAAGATAACAAAAGGGAAGGTCTTTAATTACTTGAAAACTATAAATTGAATAACTGATTTATAGAAAGTGCCATGCGGATAAACTAGACAAATTGTAAATCAGTTTAAAATTTTCTTTAGAAACCTTACAATCCATTCTAAATTCGTCGAAACTTAGATTGTCAATCTTTAAGATATTCCACATAATTTTCAGAACAATAGTTAAATTAATTGTATATTAATAGAGCCACTTCAAAGGATTTTGTGACATGACAAATGCCCAACAATACACAAGAATTTTTGTAAGTAATTAAATAAATAAGTACTTTTAGATCTCAATTTCCGCGACTCTCAAATAGGATTATACCCAAAACCAGAGACTGAGCGACAACAAACAAAGGAATAAACTAAGATGTGTGCCCAATGGTTTTCCTGTCGGGTACGCTAGCGAAGCGGTACCATTTAGGTTATTCGTACAAGACAAGGGTCAGCGCCAGACGGACATGCTTAACCGCAGGAAAAGCTATTGATCTATTAGATATCAACCTCATAAGTAACCTTCGACCGACTGTAGGATCTTTATTACAGCGGGAAGCAATAGTAGCTAGGAGGCCTAGTACTGATATTCTATAAAAAATCAAAATAGTTGAAATTACATACTACAATTAACAAAAGAATATAAAATTAATGATTTACCTCACCTTTTGGAACAAGTGTTCTTAGAAGAAAGCACTGAAATTTTCAGCGATGAGTCGGAAACAAAATTTCGAGCACAAACAATATAAAGCAGATGCTCGCGTGTCAAATGAATTTAAAACGCTTTCAACCCATGTGGTAGAATCAAAATTCATAACAATGCTAATTCAAGCTAGGCAACTAAAGTAAGTTAAGTATGCATTACTTAAATAGCTAAACGGTATAGGGGCCAACCTAAAAGTTAACTTCTAATAGGAGGATTTGAAATTAAGCTTATTTTATTACGAATATTAATTTACAACGTAACAAATTTTCTAACACACTTTAATTATAGTTAACATAATCTTAAATATTCCAATAAAGTGTTTAACGTAGATAACTATTAAAATCAACGTTCACAATAAATTATAATATTACCCTAACTTATCTTCTCATTACATCGAAAACTAAGGGACTATGTCAATTATTACTAGACGCAGTAACAGAAACTACTAACCCACAAAAATGTTTGGAATTCAAAACCGAAGAAAAGCTACTAGGTTACAGGTTCAATGGTGATTGTAGCATGGCTATTACCGTAGTGGGATACATTGGTTCATACTGTTTCTTTGACTTTCAGGAACTTGTGGTGTTATATTTTGTGCTATAAGCTTAGTTTCCTTTGCGAATTTTAAAAATAAAGCAAAATTGTGTCATAACCAGTTCTTGCAGTCCTCAATTTGCCCATGTTGTGTAACATCAGGGTATCGAATACCGTATTAAAGTATAACGGAATCTGTCAATATGTTATTGAAATGTAGTATGGGAATACCGGTGTGGTTTACTTAAGTTATTTTGTTTAAGTTGTGTTTCCTATATTATCTTCATTACACAGCGCACTTTTATTACTTTGTTTGTCTTCAGTCACATCTTGTCACTAAAATTGTCACAAAGAAAGCTATTTTTATTTAATAAAGCATAGGACTGCTACAAGTAGAAATCCCCCTTTGGAAAAAAATTGAGTTACAAAATAATATACATAAGTTTAGATACCATAATTTTGTTATCCCAAATACGTATCTAAAAGAATTTGTAAATCTTATTATGAGTGTAAGATATTTTATAAATCCAAAGCACATGACAACTACTATAGTGGCTATGAGTAGTATAGCAACTGACATTCTGGATAGTCATTGGTGAGGAGTTGAGGAGGTGTTTTTTCCGAGGGGTAGGGTAGAGTTTTTCCACAACTCTAACTTGAGTTTTCTTTTAGTGCGTATTAATATAAAGTAAAATAAAAGAGACTGCAAGATATAGAATAGAGATAGGTGGGTACATTTGTTAGCAGTGGATCAAAAATTTAAACATTCAACGACTTGCATTGTTTGAAACTGCTTCGCGTCGATTTATTACTGGTTATGGGACATAAGTCCTCCAATCGTACCAATAGGTAGAAGTTGGTTTAAGTTAACCTAAGGAGGAAAAAGTGGTGCAATGGGCTGGTAAAGACAAGGCAGCCTTTTCGGGTACGATTACCATCAAAAAATCAGAACAATCACTAAAGAATTTTACTAATCACTCTTGAACCAATTAAATGAAATAATCAAGGAATACATGTCGCATTCACCAAAGAAAAAGAACTTTTTTCGCCGCGATAATGTAGCAGCACACTCTTCAGCAAATTCAACTGTAAAAATATATAAACTGCATTACGAAATACTTCGACTTGCTCTATATGCACCAAAACTGTTGTCTTTTAACATACCTGAATACCAAAACTTGCCTTGTTGGTAAGAAATTTTGACTTATGAGGAAGTGACCGCCGAAGCAGGCGGGTACTTTCTGCGCTTTTATAAATCTTTCTCTATTTAATATCGTTAAAATAAGTGTATGGAGTTAAAGGCGTGCTAATGTTAAAAAATAAAACGTTTTTTAAAGAAAAACGTCATATTTGTCCGACTTACTGAGTTACCCTTATAGGTGTACGAACTTGGCATTTAAAGACTCAAAATTTTATGTGCGAATGCATTAGATTAAGAGAAATAGCTATAATAAATATAAATAAATAACGGATGATATAATTTAATCTAAAACAAGCTCTGGAGAATTTGTTGTTGTTTTGTAGATACGCAGAAACCTTTGGCTTCTTTTAACTGTCTATCGTGCACTTTCCATGATTACCGGTACTCTTCAGTATCAGTCTGCTAAATTCATTCTGCTTATAGTGGTATACGTTATTTCAATTTTTAATGGATATTTAACTTGTTTTGCATTTTACGAGTGCCCGAGTGTATCAGTGCATTACATATACTTCCTAGTAGCCGCGGTACGGCCAACTACGTGCTGGATTTTAGAGTAACCCGTTCATGATAGGGAACTTAGTCTGTATAGAATAGCGTTAGGCATGCCTGAGGTAATACTGGGATTGTGGCTGCGCCTGTAGCACGTAGGATAAATACGTCAACACTGACCGGTATGGTGTCGATTCCGTAAGTAGGGAATGCTACATCGACATATGGTACAATCTAGGCAAGCAACCAGGTCTACCTTTAAAAATATTGCTAAAAAGAATCAAATAAAAGCCTCGGATAATCTAAGCTATGGTAGGCGGCTGAGATAGAACAAGATTGGCCTACCTTAGAATAAACGCGATAAAATGGAGTGGAAAGTGGTAACGTGGAACGTAAGAGGGATGCATGAAAAGGAATATGAGATTTTAAGTGAAATGAGAGAGAGAATGTTAGATGTGCTGTGTGTGAGTGAAACTAAGTGGAAAGGGAAAGAAGTGATAGATATCGATGAGGGAAGTCTAGGTTTCTGGCCTGGAGTAGAGAGTTGGACATATGGTTCAAAGGGAGTGGAATTGATTTTGAGCGAATTTGCTAAATCCCATGTAAGGGAGTATGAATTGGTATCTCCCCGGGTACTCTGGGTTTGAATGAAGATAGGCATCAGGAAAGTAGTGGTTGTAGCGTGTTATACTCCGGTGAATGGTGATAATGAGGATGAATGTGAATCTTTTTGGATAGAGCTAGAAGGGGTACTTAATGCATGTAACATGAATGATAGAGTAATTTTACTGGAAGACATGAATGGATAGGTGGGAGTAGGAAGAGAAAACATAGATTGTGTAATTGGCCCTTACGGCGATTCCAGAACGAATGAGAATGGAGATGTGTTAGTTAGGCTACGCTTAGAAAAGGCCATATTTGTATCAAATACGTGGTTTAAACAGAAGGATATCCATTTGTATACGTTGCAAAGAAGAGAGTCTAGAAGCATGATTGATCTAATCGTGTATAATGAGAGGTTGCGTGAATTCGTAAAGAACTCAGGAGTGATGAGAGGTTCAGAATGTGGGACGGATCATTCTATGGCAATGTCAAAAATTGAGTTTGGTAGAAAGTGGGTGTATAAGAAGAAGACAGTTGTAAGAAAGACTAGAGTGAAAGTGGAAAGATTGCAGGAGGAGAATGTGATAGAGGAATACGTACAAAACTTAGAGAAGAGAATGTTGTCAGAATGATCTTAATGGAAGTATGAAGGAATAGGATGAAAGTCTACGTTATAGAGTGTGCAACTAAAGCATGTGGAGTGCGTCCGACTGTAAAATCAAAAAGGAACGCATGGTGGAATGATGTCACGAAGGATGCAGTAAAGGAGAAGCAAGAAATATATAAGAGACTGATAGGAACCAAAGATGAGAAGAACAGAATGGATCTACTGAAAGTGTATCGTATTAAAAAGAAGCATGCAAAGGAAGCTGTGAAGAAGTGTAAAGAGGGTCTGAGGGCGAAGGAGGGAGTAAGAATGCAGAATGATTTTTATGGAAAGCAAAGATTATTTTGGAGGTAGCTAAGGAATGCAAAGCAGGGTGTAAGGAACCGAGTAAAAGGAATGTAGAATAGCGAGAATGAAATGGAATGGGATGAAACTGAAGTGATATTGCGCTGGAAAGAATATTTTAAAGCGATTTGTGGCAACCGGGATACTGGGATCAGTGTGAATGTGGGAAATTCTGGAATAAGTAAAATCAAAGAGAGCAATAAGAGTATAGGCATGGAAGAAGACCGAAATGCAATAAAAAGGCTTACAAATGGGAAGGCGACTGGAGTAGATGAAGTTACGCCTGAAATGTTAAATTATGGCGGTATGCGACTAGGGGAATGGTTGTGCAAACTATTTAACACTTGTGTTCAATTAGCAAGAATGCCAGGCGACTGGAAGAGTGCTATGATCGTGCCTCCGTGCAAAGGTAAAGGTGGTAGATATGAATGCAGGAACTATAGAGCTATAAGTTTATTAAGTGTAGCTTGGAAGGTGTTTGGTGGGATTATAATTGATAAAGTTCGCATAAATACTGACAGAAAGATATTGGATGTACAGGGTGGGTTCATGCCTAGACGAGGGTGCATGGATCAAATTTTTAATCCGAAGAAAATGGCCGAGACGTGTTTGCATGTTAATGAGAAAATGTATTGTACCTTTGTGTATTTAGAGAAAAGATATGATAGTGTGAATAGATGCAAGTTATGGGCAACTCTGACGGAGTATGGTGTAAAGGGAGAACTACTGAATGTAATAAATGCAATGTATGAATGTGCGACGTCTCCTTGGTTGTTTAATATATTTATGGACAAATGCGTGAGAAGTGCATGTAAGGAGTTGAGTGGTATAAATATAGGCAGCGAAGATGAAAAAGTGTTGATATATGCAGATGAAGCAGTACTAGTAGCTAAAAGCATGGGCCAAATGCAATGAATGTTGAATAAATTTGTAGAAGTGAGTGAAAGAATGGATCTGACAATCAGTGGTTGTAAAACAAAGGTAATGGTTTTCAATGGGAAAGATGAATAGGAAATATGTCAGCCGAAGTTGTGTAGCGAGATAGTTGAACAAGTGGATAAGTTTCTTAGCTTGGCATAATGTTTGCAAATGATGGGCGAATAGATAGTGAAATTGAAAACAGAGTGAATGTAGGCAGGAGAATAATTGGCAGCATGTGGTCAGTAACCAAGAATGAGTAGCTAAGTATGGAAGCAAAGAAGGCTATGTACAATATTGTATTTGTTCCAACTATTTTATCTGGCGGTGAGACTTGGGTATATGAGTGAAATAAACGCCGTAGGTATGAGGTACCTAAGAGCTGCATGTAGCAAAACGAGACGTGACAGAGTAACGAATGAATGGGTGATGGATAGGTTCTAGGTGAAGGAGACTGCGCGAACTATACAAAGGAAGTGGGTTAAGATGGTTTGGACATGAGGAACGAGTGAGTAATGAACTCTTAACAAAGAGAACATAAGAGACAGGTATGAATGGAAAACTAGGTAGAGGTTGACCAAGAAAGAGGTGGTTGAATATAATTGAACCAATTGTAAAGGGAAACAGAATAAAGAGAGCAAATAATAGGAGAGCTTGCCAAAAACATTGTATGAATTTGATTGAAGCAGAAGAAGTGTGTAAGGACAGAGAGGAATTGTGAAAATTAGTGAATGGGTGTTAGTAGTGATAGCAGGAATGGTGGGTAATATTGGAATGGTGTAGGTACTGTAGAGTGTTGGGAGTTGTGGTGAAAGGCAGTGGTATTGGGAGGGGTTGGTGTATGGATACATGCAGTGGTTGTGAAGGTGGAGGCTTGTTATTGGGTTTTGCCTACCGCGCTAAGGGGTTGGCATGATTAGTAGTAGTAGTAGTTTTACGCTATTTTTGTTTTTGTAGATGGCGTTGCCATATTATTATTCATATTGGAATTATCGCATTTCAAAATGAGAGGGCTAAATCTTAACGTGTTTAATAATTTAGGATGTCGATTCGGTAGTAAGATAGTTTTCTTGTTATTTTAGTATTGTTACCGTTTTTATTCATTATAGTATATTTGCTAATGACATCTGTGAATGTCGAAACGTCTTTCTTGACAACCTATTAAAAGAATATTTAGCAGTCATATGGGTGTTTGTCTTATCTAGAAAAAACGATAGCAACCCTAAAATGCCTTGACAATTTAGAAAGAGAGTAGTTCCATATTGAGGCAGTTGAGTGGAATTAGCGCTGTCTAGAGTCACTAAATGTCTTACTTCTTCTCTGAAACCGAAAGTAAACTAAACTTCTCTGTTGCGCGCTAACTCTTGCTACACTGGCTATGTCAGCAGTGTCAAACCAATATATTTTCTTGATTTATTTAGCTTGTGTATAATTGTCTTTGTAAGGTTCTTGAAAATCTAAAGATGCCTCGAATCATTACATCAACACAGTTAAATTTAATCGTCTAATCTGATAAAATATGATCAAACGTTCTTTTATTTCGATTTCTTTATGGTGTAACACTAGGTTTTCGGTACGTTCAATCCCACTCCTGAGCATAGTAAACATTTGTACAATGCCTCGAGTAGCTACCAAACGAAGAGTGGGGTCCGGGTTTATATCAGACAGTAGGGTTTGCGTCAAAATGTAACGTGGAACGTTCACGGGCCCCTGGTTGTGAACACCACAATATATCCGATGTGTGAACTCGACGTATGTTAGGTTTATCAAACACTAACTTGTCAATTTAGTAAAACGGGTTAGGGATATTTACACAGAGAGTTATTGAAAAGGTGGCGTTTGGATTTAAAAAGGGATTGTGCATTTTATCGATGACCTAGGTTGTATATTCTAAATGGATCATAAAGCTTCAGCTAGGTTATCACTATGAATTCTTTCAAACATGATTTTGCAACTATGAAAGTTATTGTGTTTGTTTGTAAATATTTATTCTGGTCCGAGTATTTTGAATTAAACACTATATTATGTAATTAATACGCTATTTCGACTCTTGTATATTTATTAATTCGCAGGAACTAAAGGGTTTTCCAATAAGAATGATATGAATTTAAAATGAAATAAAATAGAAGTGATTTCAGATATAAACAAACTTTTTATATTATCTTAAAGTACAA
>JAHWXV010020114.1:0-13573 GCA_024586415.1 Phrixothrix hirtus
TTTATAACCTGTTAATTACCTCCCACCACCAAAATGGCGGACCATTTTTTTTACATAGGATAGGTTGCGTCCCAGAACCCGCTTTGGTATACTACTGATATGTTTAAAACGCATCTTAATGAAATGTTTTTAACTAGACAGGTGTTCTGTACTTTACAGGTCATACCAAACATATCATTTCTGTATTGAAAATGTAAAAATGTGAAATATACTGTATAACCTATTAAAATTGCAAATTAAAAGTATCGCCAAAGGAAGTTAAGTCCGAATACCAGTTTATATATAGGGCGTTCAATTAGAAAAATTTCATGTATGATTCACTCTGATAGTACAGATCACCTGCCTACTTCAAAACAGTTGTTAAGATGCACTTTAGATATATTTATCGTTTTGGTTAATAAAATGTATTGATATAGTCTAACATAAAGGATATCTCGCAAACATTTTATCATTATGTACAAGTTTTGTAATGATTAGCTTTTATATCAAGTCAACTGTGTGTAATTGAAGTTTTACACTGTAAGAGTAGAAAAAACGATTATACACTGTATAAGTGAGATTTTGAAATATTCATTTTCAATAATAATTTTAAATTCCTTTGGTTCTTGGCATAATTTAGAGTTTGTAGAACTGTCTATTCACCTACATAGTTTCGAAGATTAATATTAATTAAGTGTCTAAATTAATTAGGGGTTTAACGATAATTTCGTGGGGCTCCTTTAAATTTAAAATTTTATTATTTTAAACAAGAATTAATTACAATTAATCGATAACATATTCCCCATTGTTGTTTATAACTTCCTTCCAACGTTTTACAGATTTTAGATGCCATGAGGCGCAGGCGGAGGTGGAAACCTCTCGGTGTGGGCCCGAAGAGATCTTCCAACTAAATCCTTAATTCGTTACCATGTTGAACGAAACGTCATGCAATTTGTTGGAAAGCGACCGGGACAAATGAAAATCGGATAACGCAAGTTCTGGGGAATATTGTGGATATGGCAGTACTTCCCAAACAGGCTATTTTCGTCAAATTTGTGTGTGAGGCTTTATACGTAATACATGTTAAATATCGTTTACGTCCGGTGCTAACCTAAAATTAAATACAAATATTACCAACAACTCCTGAAACCATAGAATATACTCAACAAGAAATAAAATCGTTATTTACTGGGTGGAAGCAAATAAACAGTAAAACCTATAAGGCATGGTATGATTTCCCAAAAATGTTGAATTTCAATGTTTTAGTTTATAGAAGAATATTCAAGAAATATTATTTATACAATATCTTTGATTTGATATAGAATTAAATGATCATGTTAGAAAATGACACTAATTATTTATAATACAAAATATGAAATTATGGAAATCTTAAATAATAGTTGTTTTCCAATAAAATATAACAAGCTAAGTACAGGATAATTACAAGAAAGTAACCTCGCTAGCATTCGTGTAAAATAGTAAAAACAAAGTTAATTGAATTATCCTTACAGGAATTTTAATGTTCTTTAATTATAATTCTCAATTGATAAGGTCTGCATTAGAGCAATGTTACCAAACTAAAGCGCATTTGCAATTAATATTAGAATACGTTGTGAAAAAAACAATAAAAAATAATAACACCAAAGCTTTTAGCAGATATTTAAACAAATATTTTAAAGCGGAATAATACTTGACACGTGTAAATTAATATACTGTTATTTTAACACTAGCTGATGTAATTTCCATTCACTTTGGCAAAACACAATTCGTCCCCCACAATTGTAAAGGATTTCTTTTTATTCCTAAAAAACGCCCAACTTTGTTATTAATGATACAGTTTCAGTAAACAAAAGATATAATTTTATAAATTTCGATGCATTTCCGGGTGCCATTGTGGTCAAACGATAGTCAACTTTCTTATTTCAGATAGATTTATATACTTTTTAACCTTAAGTTGAGAGCGATTTTTTTTCTGAATAACATTTCGTGTAAAGAAAAATAATTTTCAAGCGTGGCGTCGTAAAACAATCAAACAAGTAAATGTCATTTAAAATTTGTGCTTTCTGTCAAAAAACTTTTGCATATTTATTCTATCTTTGTTGTTATTTTGTTATCGGCTACTTGTTTTAATTACGTGAAAAAGATTTGTGTTCTAAATTTATTAATTAGGTATCTGCCTTGTTCATACATACGATGTGTTTTATTTACTTTGTTTTCGTCATGTTGATAACCCATTATCATTTAGTTGGCTTTGATTGGTTTTGATGAAAATAATTAAGAATTCAAAAATACTTCGACGTTAGAGGCAATTTATTAATTAAACTAATAACACTTTTAGCTTCTTATTGAACTTTGAAGCTTATAATAAAAATGATAACAAGAATGTTATAAGCTTTTAATAATAAGTAACGAATAACGGATGAGTCACGAATATTGTTTGAAATTTCCTCCGTCTTGTTGAATACACAATTCACATCTCCTGTTGATCCCATAGGTGGCATCAATTTATTTAATACAATCGTGTACATATATGGAAAATGCATAGCATGCGCTGAAAATGTAGGCCCTCGTTATATGAGCATGCATTAATTCTTTGATTTATATTTTTAAACACTATTCGAAGGTCGTCTACGGTAATTTGTTGAATTGCATCTGTGACTGCTTTTTTCAGTTCTTCTAGAGTATGAAGCCTGTCCTTGAATACATTGACCAAACGAATCAAAATCTGGAGCAGTCAAATTCAATGATCTTGCTATCATGTGCCAAATTTCCATTAAATCATTCACAATATCTCATTCGGCTTGAATAATTAGGTGGTAATAATTGATGCACACCACCGATTTTGTAAGGATACAAATGAAGCATCCTCTTTACAGCTTTGTGAACAGCGTTGAGTGGCAATTCTAAAATTATTTACTGCAATATATTTTTATAAATGTTCCCTGTAGATACCTATCTGAGTTGATAATTTCTTTAATGACTTTTTATGGCTGAGGTATTTATGATTAACAAAATTGTGGCGATTAAACCCTAGATCAGGAAACTTCTGTATAAGTTGTTGAAAGCAAGACTGAAGGTTATACGTCCAGGATCCATCTGCATTTGGTGTTGCACTACATTAAAATAATTTTAAGTTTTGTAGCTAAAACTGACAATAAAAGTTGGATCAATTTCATGTAATAACGTATTAATCTGTGAAATATTACGTTATTATACTAATATGCGTTCAATACTTCTAACACGAACTGATTTTTCAAATATTAAACACAAAATTATAAAATAAAGTAAAATCAGCTAAAAATTGAAAAATAAACAAAGTAATGGGTACAATATTTGCTACTGACAGCTGCAAAAAAATGGGAATATTTCTTTCTTAACAACCTAAAATATGCATTGGCGTAAGTTCGGGTTAATGTGTAAACTATCGAACTGGTCTATTTTTTCCCTTCACATCTTCTACCAAATCATGTGTTTAACCAAGTTACATCGGCTCGAGCATTATGTGAAGTAGCTTCATCTCTTCTAGGTGGACTATTATGATGCAATGCTTGTACTTTTTGAGGAATATTACGTTTAAACATATGTTTTTTCATAATTTAATGCACCGTTTTACTTGTGTTCCAACGTTGTTCGCAATTTCTCACGTAGAAGTTCTTCGATTTTCTTATATATTAAGAACGACGTTTAACCCGATGTTTTCGTCGAATCGGTGTTCCGCCCGTTTAGGTTTAATGAGAGCTCCATAAGTCCTACAGTTTTTCAATTCTTGAAGATTTGCAATATTCCAGAATTGATATATTTGGAAAATGGTTCCTAAATACAAACAGTGCTTGGCAAACATTTCTGTTGCACTCAAAATATACTTGCAACATGTCGGTCAATTGATTATTATCCATAATTTAACATCAAAAAAGCTTTGAACAACTAATAAACACAAAAATATGCAAAACGATAGCGACATTTTTTTTATTTTACTTGAAAATTTTAAAAAGTCAAATTCAATTTTATCTAACATCATTTTCCTTTTAAACTAAATATTGGATGAAAATCAACTTGTGGCACAACATTAAATTAAGAAAAAAAGGCTTTATAAACACATTGCCAAAGAAGCTGTATAAATCCATTTAAAATAAAAAGTTGATTATCGTTTGACTATAGTGACGTGCGAAATACATCGAAATTACGGTCAGTTTATAGTAGTTTTGGTAATACTAAATTAAATAATAATTTTTTAACATGTTACTTGAAATGTTTATAACAGAGATGTCAAATATACAGGCCTTAGGTGTTACTTAGTATTCTTAAATGAATCCTTTACTAAATTATCGTTTATATAATATGGTAGCTCCCGGAATACGGTTTGCACTCTTGTAAACGTGTCGCGTTTTCCTACCTTAATTAATTGTAACATCGTTGTTTATATTTTCTGTATCAAAATCTATCGATACAGACAATTAATATTACAATAATAACAGTAAAACGTAATTAAAATCTAAATTGAAATAATGAAATTTCAATTATAAAATATAACCCATGAAAAAATCCTTTGAATAAAATCAAAATTAGATTTTAATCAAGTTCTTTTATAATTAATAAAGAATTCAGTGGAGAACTTATCCTGATTCATGATAACATATTATTGAAGAAATGTAAGTTCAATATACTTTACAATTAAACATAATTAGTAAATAAAAACCTAATGGATTGTAAATTATTTAAGTTTGAAATCAAATAGCCACCTATTGGACAATAGTATAATTTAATAGTTAAGCCAGTTTATAAATACAGAAATCTATAACATTTATTAGTTAATTAAAGGCATTATAAGCTTTCAGTATATTACAATAATTCTTAGAAAAACACATTATTAATAAAATAACTGAAGCCACCAGGAGACGCATAAATAGTCAGAGTTTGATCGACTCCCTTCCCTAAAACCATAATCTGCCGATCATATATCCCATTAATCTATTTCCTCATTAAACGTATGACTGGAATGATTCAGTACGACTTTAGTTTCAATACGCTCATTGTTCTCTATCAACACTTCAGGACGACTTCCGATTATTATAATAGAGAAAGCGATTACCATAAATGTATCTAAAGATTTACGACACTTCAAGATGACTTCTGCTGTATTGTTTATTCTTCTAGGGGTCACAGAGAGGATTGTTTATGCAGCAAAAGGACACTTCCGCTGTTGTGTACATAACTTCATAACAATACGAAATAAAAGGGACTATTAGGACAACTTCCATCTGAACTCGATATTTAGTATTCAGTAAAAAGTGTTTAATAAATAGAAAATTCCTTGACAATTGTCTCCTCGCCTAAATAGCGCTTAAAAATCTACTTTAGCAGCCGCATAAATTATGCATGTGAGAATATATAACCTTAAACTTATAACATCATCTCGTAAATTTACTAGCGTAGAACCTCAGATTGGATATATAATAGAACTAAGGAATTATGCAGTGTAAATGATGAAAGTGACTTCTAAAATATATGTATAAAAGCAACCACACTTTTATTGAAGATCTGATTTAAATCTTAATATTGAATAAATTATATCGAATGGAAATATACAGGTTGAAATAGAATCGTAGCAAGACAAAATCATAAGGGCGAAAAACCTTATAACGCTGCCTTCGTAAATTAAAGCGAAGGGTTATAAATTAAATACTGAACCATCTGAAATGTTTCATGCATTATGAGCTAAAGCTGCTGAGCCAGTCAAGTTAACGAAGTTATCTTGACACCAAATATTTTACGTCTCGCTCTCTAACAAGTACAAAGTACCAGGGTAGCGTGGAAAATGTTCTTGATTTATATTTTCACGAAAGACTCATTCTTGATAAAAAGTTTCCTCATCTTGATGTGTCACAAACCATTATCAAAATGTTGATTAATTATACAAGGCGTTCATGCAATCGAAAAATATTAAAATTAGTCCTAAGTAAATCATCGTTGTCTTTGATTGCTGTCAAAAACACTAAAGAATGCTTATTACAAAATTTCGTGGGAAAATACAAAAAATTACTTTTTATTGTATTCTTATTTAATTTTATTTTTATTTAATAGACAAGGGTGGTTTAATATCTAAAACTGAACCTAATAACAAATTATTTTCTAATCAGATAATTATTCAATATAAGGACCCCCTATCAGCAAAAATTTTTCATATATCTTGAGAAATTCTTCGTACATAGGTACAACAACAGTTTGAATTGTACTGGCAACACTTTATACGGTATTTTATTATAAGGGGTGGGTATCATTCTCAAACGCCTTCTTTTGAGGATGTGCTTTAAATCGCTTCATAGGAAGAAATAAATCCGAGTTAGGTCCGGTGAGAGGTGCAGGACAAACTTTGGCCCAAAGCGGCCAGATCACTTACTCATAAATGAATATCTTACCAGTTCCTGACTCGAATTATAAAGTGTGCAATTTATCTGTCATGTTGGAAAATTAGTTTTCCTCTAAATTCTAAATTTTCATTATTTAGATCAGTCGAAATGAAATTATTTAAAAATTTCAGGCACGAATTTTAATTAAAACTTCTCGAAATTGTTTTGTCGTACATTATGTCATAACAAACATTTAATTTTATAAATTTTTTGGTTATTTTTGATAATTCTTCAATTTGAATTTTCTTGAGCTTAAGACTTAAAATTGTTAAAAGAAGCTATATAAAAACTAATGTTTTCGTAAAACAAAATATTTACAAAAATGTTTTCGCATATTATAAACCAAAAGTCCAAGTGGGTGAATCACTTCTAACTTGCAGCTTGTTGATGGATTTTAGTTTTAATGCGCATTCTATGATTTTCGTTTACTAACTTGGATCTTTTCCTTAATGATAATGATAGCTGTCTTTGACTCTGTCAATAGCTAACAGATCAACATCACTTTTATCATTGAATTTCTCTTACATTTTTAATATTATCTACAATTCCTGTTGTCGAATTTATGATTTTGTATTTATGTATAGGTGCATTAGCATATTTTAATATTTCAAATACCATAGGATTTGACAAAATGATCGCTTTGGCATTAACGCAATATAAATCTAGTTACCTAGGTTATTTTTCAGTGAAAAATAATATAGCTAGGTATGAATAGCAAAGAATAATTTTTATTTTCTCAAGAAAATTTTTTGAACGACTTGTCAAGATAAGCAACCCTTTTTACTAACAATGCGTTTTTTTTCTGAAAAATCAAAAGTAAGAAAGTTTCCAGAATGCGGAACTTCATCTTGAGACACACTGTATAAACAAAATAGTTTACAAACATTTAGCGCGTATTATTCCACTCATTGTGAGATTGTTTTAAGAAGACAAGTAGCTTCTTTTCAAGTTTAATGTCCAAGTTACATTCATAGAAACACCAACTTGCAGTTACTTATAAAATAAGTTATCGTACGCAGACGTAATTCCTGTAAGCACCTACATTGCTAACGAAGTATGATGCTAGCTTGAATTATGTACATGATTATTATTGTATTAACTTTAGAAGTAAGAACACATTAGTTTAGGTACTATGTAAGAACGTTTGGTTCCAGCGATTTTTAAAAAATAAAGATTTTTAAAAACAAATGATCGTGGATTCAAAATTTAACTGGCGCAGTCGGTAGCATTGATTAAAAGCGGATAAATTACTCTAATATCGGAAAATTATCTGGTGGTGATCATGACTTTATCGTAGATCTCCTTTATTGTTATTAAACATTAAACTGCTAACGATCCTAAATAAAAACAACTTCGTGACGGTTGTGTTAGTGAATTCCAACGGACATACATCACCAGGATTTTTGCTGCCAATCGATACAAAGGGAAAACAGAATCACCGATCAATTGGATCCAACAAGGGTGCGAGTAACCTATTGGATCATTAGTATAAGAAGACCTGGGGCATCCGACAGCCTTTCTGATTCTTAGAGGAAGTAGAGTTAGGACAAACAGAAATGAGAAACTACGCAATATTATTAATGTAAGTGTTCCAATCCATTATTAATCCCAAAAACTAAGAAAATAATTGCAATTTAGTAAAATCAACACTAAATAATTTAAAATTACGTAATAATTCATTTAGTAAATAAACATTAAGTATTACATACATTTATTTAAAATGACGGAAGGAAACACCAAAATTAGTCTGTTGCGCTATTAAGCAGACAACATTCCCACGTTTGATGGCAACCTTAAACAATTACACAGATTTATAAATCGTTGTGAGAACTTCTTAAAAATATTTCAAAACCCAAACACACCCAATGTACCAATTAATGTTTGTTTATTTGACACAATACTTTGTAAACTTAAAGGGCGTGCAGCTGATTTAGTTGGCTCACGCATAGAATTAAATACATGGCAAAAAATTAAAAATGCGTTAAATTTAACTTTTGCTGATCAGAGGAGTATTGATTGCCTCATGCAGGATTTAATTAATACTTGGCCATTTAAAACGGAACACCAACTCAATTTGGTATGATAATTCAAGATGCGCGCAGTTTACTATTTTCAAAATTAAATGCGCCAATAGAAAATGCACAAGTAAAATTAATAAAGGTTGAACATTACGACGATTATGCACTTAAAACATTTATAAACGGCTTACCCTATCAAATGCAATTAGTTGTTAAATTAAGAAAGCCCGATTCCATAGAAAAAGCATTAGCTCACGTCGCATAAGAAGAAAACTTTTTATATTTTAAACAATGACATAATCAAAATTTCAAAAAACTGCTTATAAACCTCAACCGAAAATAAATCAAAATTTTACACCACATTTAAACACAAGACCACAGTATTTACATAAACCAACAAACAATCAGATTAGAACATTTACACCTCAGCCTCGCCATTATGTTAATCAACCAAATTTTCAAAATATGCGATCTCAGTATCGACCTATTATCCAAATTTATGCACCTCAATTGCAAGCCTTTGCAAACAATAATTTTAGAATAAATGTACCAATAAATAATCGGCCCAATTTTCAACTACAAAACGTCTACAAGCCTTCAGGTTCAAACACATGAAATACAAACAGATATACAAGTACACAAAAATTCTACAAACCCGAGCCAATGGATACAAGTTCAAATAATACTACAGTCGGACCGAATCAAAGCTTTCCTCACAAAAACTCTTTGCACAACAAATCGACGATTTTTTAAACTCATTAACAGCACTCGAAACTCAAAAAATACCCCAACCACCTTTTTCAGAAACTCCTTGTACATCAAGTAATTATGAAAATCAAACTTACGAATATGACCCTGAACTTAATGTAAACAGTTATGAGACGCAGTACAACAAACCAACGAATTACAATTATGAACAAAACCAATATTTCCCTGAAGACCACCCCATAAATTTTCCAGAGGACTATTCAAACCTCTACCCGACATAATATCTCTTAACAATTTACGATTAGATCTCCCATATATATTCTACCAGAACTAAAGGCACACATTCTTATTGACACTGGTAGCTCTAAAAGTTTAATAAACCCCTTCTTAGCTCATAAATATTTTGAAATGTTTGTCACGAAAGAAAACTTCAATATACAGACAACACACGCAATAACGCACCATAAGGAAGTAGCACATTTACCAATATTCAAAATTTTCGGAGTAACAGGTACCCAAAACTTCTATTTATTCAATTTTTCACAAAAATACGACTTTTTAAAACAACTAGATGCCAACATTAGTTTAAAAGGACTTAAACTCTCAACACCCTTTACTAAAATACCAACGATCTATGAAAACATGTAAACCCCTAATGTTATAATCCGAAATTTAGAACTTATACAAACAAATATTATAGAAATTCCACCAAGAACTCAAAAGATAGTTAAAATCCCTGTAAAATTAGACCAAGGAATAGAAATATTTGAATATACTAACTTCGGAAATAAAATAGAAATGCTTAAAGCTTTGGTAAATGTATAAGACAACTTTGCAATTACCACTTTAATAAACTCAAACGAAAACCCTGTAAAAATTACTATAAACAAACCTCTATAAATCGAAATCTTAAATACGCATGACATTAATTTTTACGAAAAAATTGAAACGGAAAACATAATGAACGTTGAAGAAGATAACATCTTGAACTCAAACTTGAAAAACTTAAAGATTGATCATTGTAACCCAGAAGAACGGAATGGAATTCGAAAACTATGCTTAGGATTTTGGAAAAACCTTCATTGTAACCAAATTCCGTTAACATTCACCAATCAAATTCAACATAAAATTATTCTAACTAACGAATCGTCTATTTTTACCAAAAGTTACCGATATCCGGAAATACACAAACAGGAAGTAAAAGAACAAATAAATAAAACATTAAATCAAAAAAATAATTCAAAATTCAACCTCTCCATTGTCCAGCCCAATATGGACTGTACAAAAAAAAAGTAGATGCAACGAAAACGCGGAAATGGCGTTGAGTAATTGATTACAGGAAATTGAATGAACGGAGAATTGACGATAAATGTCCATTTCCAAACATAAATGATATCGTAGACAAACTTGGAAAAAGTCAATATTTCACAATTCTCGACCTTGCCAGCGGATTTCATCAAATAGAGATGGATTCAAATGACATACCAAAAACATCCTTCTCAACTGAAAATGGTCATTATCAATTTAAAAGAATGCCATTTGGACTGAAAAATTCCCCCTCCACCTTCAAAGAGTAATGGACATCCTCAAAGACTACAAAATGAAATTTTCCTAGTATACCTAGAAGACAGTAATTTTTAGTACTTCGTTACAGGAACATATGACACGACTAAGACAAATTTTCAACAGACTTCGCGATGCGAACCTTAAAGTACAAATGGACAAATCAGAATTTTCAAAAAAGGAAGTAAAATATTTTGGACCTATAGTAACCCCGAACGGAGTAAAACCCAGCCCATAAAAGATATCAGCGGTAAAGAAATTTCCATTACCCAAAACATAAAAAGAAATAAAATCATTTTTAGGACTAATAGGATACTATCGATGCTTTATCAAAGATTTTGTAGCAATAAAAAAGCCCTTGACAACTTGTTTCAAAAAGAATTCGAAAATAAATCACACCGAAAAATTTATTGAATCATTTGGACATTGTAAAAACTTACTCGTAAATTCCCCAATTTTGCAATACCCAGATTTTAGTCAAACTTTCATTTTATCAACCAATGCGAGTAATTACGCATTAGGAGTAGTTTTATCGCAAGGAACCGTGCCAAATGACAAACCAATTTCTTACGCCCACCTACGCTAAACGATACCGAATACAAGTATTCCACCATCGAAAAGGAATTATTAGCAATAGTTTGGGCATGCAAGTATTTTCGTCCATATTTATTTGGAAGAAAGTTTAAAATTTTTACTGACCACAGACCCGTAGTATGGCTTTTTAATCTGAAAGAACGGAACAGTAAACTTATAAGATAGAGACTGAGACTAGAAGAATTTGATTACGAAATCATCTACAGAAAAAGGCAAACAAAACACCAATGCTGACGCTTTATCTCGAATTCAATTAAACGTCATGGACGATGAAAGCATCTGTAACAGGAGATGTAAACAACGACATTTTAGAATTCCTACGAAATTACACACAAAATCCAGATAAATATATAGATAAAATAAATCCCCTGGACATATCACAAACAAGGACGCCAAACTTATGCAGAATTCGAATCCTCCAGAATGTACAATTAAGACCACCTTTTGGAAATCCAGGTAACATTCCAGCAGAAGAAGAGAACTTAACAACCGTTCAGTGACAACCAGAATTACATCAATAACGGAATTGAAGTCCTCGGTGAAATAATCGACAATAAAGGCAATCAAATGATAATCTCCAGAAGCCCTCACGATAGACTACAAGTAAACAAAGACGATTTCGAAAAACATAGAATTTTAAACGTAAAAATGCCTAAACAAAGGCCAAATCTAATTCTAGATTTATTGAGAAATTATACAACCGAAAACAAAACCTTTTACTAATTTTTTCACGATGACTCTATGTACGATGAATTTAACAACGTTTATAGACAACATTTCTACGAAAAAGGATTAAAATTAATAAAATGCATCAAATTAATAAACTCCATACGAGAAAAGTACGAACAAATAATGACCATTGAATACCAACATGAACGAAAATGTAATCATCGTGGAATAAACTAAACTGTTAATCATCTAAAAAGAAATTACTATTGGCCGTCAATGAAAGTAGACGTTACAAATCACATTAACAACTGTCATATATGCTCAACCGCGAAATATTCAAGAAAGAATTCATATATCCCAATCGCACTAATCGAATCTGTAGGGATACCCTTCCACTTTTACACATGGATATATTTAAATTTGACAATCAAAACTTCTTGACTATCATAGACACATTTTCAAAATTAGGACAAATACTACCAATAGAAGGAAAAACTGCTATAGAAATAAGTGACGCTTTGGTAAATTATTTTTCATACTACTGCTTAACAGAAAAAATAACAATGGATAACAGTGAGGAATTCAACAACGAAACGGTGAAAGAATTATTAAGAATTCATAAAATAGAAATTCATTTTACTACACCATTACATCACGAATCAAATTCATTAGTAGAACGATTTCATTCTAATCTAATTGAACACTTAAGAATACTCAGGTAAATATCCGATAATAAGAATGTTAAACCCCTTATGAAGTACGCCATTATCGCTTATAATAACTCAATACATTGGTCCACGAATTTTACACCTATAAAATTAATACTGGGACACATGAATTCACGAGACCCTTCCAATCTTATTAAAACTTCCCTCCATTCAGATTACGTGCAGAATCATAAAGAAAAAGTTAAGCATTTATATTAACACGTATCTCAAAAATTAGAACCACACAAAACAAAAGTTAGATAGAAACGAAACGACAAAGGACCTGAACAATATCAATTTAAAGTAGGTCAACATGTATATACAACTAGTGCATAACGGAACAGAAAAAAGAAAATAATAAAGTAAAGGTAAAAAACAAATCAAATAACAAAATCGCAATAATTCATGTAAAAATTCCCATTGTTACAGACTCTCAACATACATAATAATAAATTCTTCAAACCCCAAGTTCCAAAACTTAAATGAATATTCAGGACTATTACCATTAAAATTAGGGAACGCTCAAAATATCATCGACTTTTGGTCATTTATACAAATCTTTGACATATCAAATGTAATTAATGAATTTTCGGCTTTACAAAAACAATTTTCGCAATTAAAAGAATCAATAAATAGTTCCTCAATGTATCAGAGAGAATTCTCCAACTTCTATAACTTAGGTATTACAAAATACTAACTCAAGTTAAGCAAATTAACCCCTTAATTAATATTGGAAGGACTAAAAGAGGCCTGGTTAACGGATTAGGATATGTAATAGAAACAATCACGGGAAACCCAGATCAAGGAGATGCGGAAAGATATGATAAAGCTATCCATACTCTTTCTGACAATCAACAAAAGGAAAAAGTCTTAATCAAAAATCAAATCACTTTATTAAAAAACTCAATTCAAAACTTTAAAAACATGA
>JAHWXV010020148.1:0-12011 GCA_024586415.1 Phrixothrix hirtus
TATATATATATATATATATATATATATATATATATATATATATATATATATATACTTATACATATATTGTAATTTGATGTATTCTCTTTTCAAGCCCCACTCTATGCTCAATTTTCTATCTTGATTTCTACTACTTCTAAGCAGAAAATCTGTTATCTTTCTTCTTCGTCTCGTTCTTCACATCTAGATCTGTTAGATATTTTTTTCATTCTTTTTTATCTATTACACTGTCAATATCTTTCTTAGCCCTGTGGTTTTTTTACATTCATACTACCAATACGCTCTTGTTTAATTATCCATTATTCTCTTATACAGCCTATATACTTTTTGATAATTTTTAATATTATTTTGTCTAATTGCGGTTACCCAGATTTCGCTTCCTTATGGTCATTGGTAGGGTTATAATACTCTAAAACTTTATTTCGGTACTTTTTAATTTTTATTTTTAAGATGTTTAGGTGGGACACAAAAGAAGTCAGAAACGCATTTTTACACATGATCTCGGTTTTCTAACTATAGTGGAGTGTACTTAACGGTGCCATGAGTGGATGTGTTTAATAGTACTAATTGTTTTCGTGCACATCTTCAAACATTCCCTGCGATTTCATAATAGCGGATCGCAGATAGTGTGCTTGAAGTTTTGTTTCCTGTTGGATAAAACCGCTAACGAATCTATTAACAACGCTTCAAGTAGTTTTCAAGGAGTGAGACAAATCTACGTGATTTTCCCCATTAAAACGTAGGGATATGTTCATTGAAAGTCAGATACCTTCAGAACGGTTACCAACAAGTCGCAATAATGACAAAGTTGAAATAGTTTCTTAGATGACCAGTCAAGATCGTTGATCATTCATAGATTAGTGGATTTGAAACCGAAACGTATTTTAACAAACTTCCACCTTACATGCTATGGGAAGACCAAAAACATAATAAAATGACCGTGTGCAATTTACAAGCCTCAAAACAGTGGGAACCTACGAATTCCTCAATGACAAAAAAGGACAATAAGTGAGATTAAATATGAAAGCAATGTTGATTGGTTTTTGTTTGAGGGTTCGTCCACAAATAATTTTCCCCCTCGACAGACAGTCAATCACGAATTTTGTTGGCAAGTTTTGGCGTGTTTGCGTGATATGAAGATGTCCAGATTTGTGACACAGAAGTGGATGGCATATTTATTGTGACAACGTGCTCGCACACACTACCTTATGTATGCATAGTTTCTGGCGCGATGGCTAGCCCTCGTTTCTAGCGCTTTTTATTGAACGAACGAGGTACTCTGGTTGCTTTTTGTTCGCTCATATCAAACGCGCACTACAAGGAAAACATTTTGGTCACGCACAGAAGGTGCAAACAAATTCACAGAAGGTGCTGTCTAGCAAAAAACTTGATGGATTCAGGTGACGTTTTATTCAGTTGGAAAAACGTTGAAATAAGGGTTCACCCTCCTATGGACGATAATTTGAGGGAGTCTTTCTGAAATAAATTAATTCCGGTTTCTTTTATGTCCCGCCTGGTATATTGTAGATAAATTTTATGAGTTATGTTCTATTGTAGTTATTGTATGTTAATTCGTATCGTATATATTTAAAGTCTTGTCTATTATTTTATTATCAATGACTAATTTTGATCTAATAGGTTATTTTCCTCTAAACGGTGGTGGGTTAGTTTTTTCCAAATGAAATTTTTATGTTATACTTTTCAGATACATTTTGTAATTGGAAAATTACTCTTTACAAATCGCTTCCTGTTTCAACTATTAATGCAAGATCATGCGCGTATAAAGAGAACTGCAAGTTACTTTTGTTATCTATTATACATATTTTCTATGAATGTCTCCACTATTAGAATGTCATTTTACCTATTAAAAAATGGCGGTGAAATACCGTAGCACTGTTTGACTATGTAAATAAAGTTGCAGTTTCTGTAATTATCACAGCTAGCATGCTTGGGGCCGATTGCATAAAGGCCAATTAATTATTTGTTTATAATTAATTGTATTAATCAATCAACTTGCGATGTTAGAATAAAGTTATCCTATGACGTCTCAATTGCACCACTTATTGCCAATTAAGTATTTAATTGTTCTTTATGCAACCCACATTTAAAGAATTATATTTGATTATATAAGAAAACAACTAAACAATAAAGCTATTTTGAAATAACATGGAAAAATCTATGAGATTCTGAAATGTGCGATTCACAGCCAGTTTTGTGCATAAAGTTAAAAAATTCTGCAATGTTTGAAATTTTGATTAGGAACCTATAATATATACATTTATAAACAACGTAAATATATCTAAAATATAAAATGTTACTAAATTACGTTTTATCTGAACTTTTCAAGTGAAAACTGAGTTCAATTATATAGATTAAATAAAATGGAGCAATTAAATAAGACGACATTTTCGAAATAGGTGACATTAGTTATTGTTGAAATGAATACATACAAATTAGGTTTATAATAGCTGCAGGAATTTCAATTATCTTTTTTGAAGACGATAACATTACTTTGGGTAAGCACTGAAAAATTTGTAGATCAAAATTTAATTTTAATAAAGGCTTGCTGCAAAAGTCACAATCTGTAGCTACAATTTTTTCATAAATTACTTGCTATTAACATTTTTTCTATTTTAGAGATTATCTGAACACGCTACAGAGAGCTGCATCCTATATTCACTATAGCCTAAGCATTAAATTTATAACTTTAATGTTTGATAAAATGGAAGTTTTTATCGCTTGCTACCTGTATAAGTTCATTAGTTGTGTAATATCTAGCAAGAATTTGTGTAGCTTGACGGATTCACTTCATGTATTATTCCATGAAATGCAAATATTCTGTTTATCTTGCATACCCCAACAAAACGTGCAAGGACATAAATAGAATTGCGCATCATTACGTTGAAAGTTAGTTCTGAGATAGCAACTGTTTTAATGGGAATTGTAAACCTGTGTGTGACATATTAAAAATAAATGTCTCCAAACTAACCTGATTTAATTCATGGCTATTATTAGCAAAGAGTACTTTGTTATTAGATAGAATATATTTTAGTAAATATTATCTACAGCAATAAAAAAATTATTTTAGTTGCAAATGTAATGAAATTGCTCGCTAGCCTTTTACTCGTATACCGTCGTCCATTAAAAAATTTGTTATGATTAAAAACACACTTCAACGCTGTATCTTAAATCTAAATAAAATAAGCTTTTGAAATTCAATCGCAATAATAGATTTTAGTTAATTTAATATACGCCGTAGAATTCGTGTTAGACTGATAAAAAATTCTAGTTGCATTCATTGGGAACGCGCTGTGTATAGTGAATTAAATTATAAATATACTTTATCTAATATTTTTAAACGCACATTGCTGTTTGAAAAAATTAATTTAAAAAAATTTTGTGTGGGACAACACACGACATTCTCTAGATATGCAAATATGCAAATGTTCACAAATAAAATACTATTTAGGTTTATTTTGGAAAAGATAATTTTAACGGTCACCCATCCAAGTTACTGAACTCGCAAAAGCCTGCTTAGCTCCAGAGATTTTCTCTGATAACTTACTTTAGCGCATTTTTTCAGGAAAACCTCCTAAGTTCGCGTAAAATAACGCCAAGGACATAAGAACGGTAGCGGGTTTTAAAAAAATTGTTAAAAAGTTTTCGAGAAAATCGGAAAAAAACTTATAAATCGCAAGAATAAAGGACCACTTCTGGTCATTCGATTTTAGCTAAATTCTTGCCGTTTCATGTACATAATATATAAAACATAAATATAGGTTTTGATTTTCATATAATGATTGCTTTTTGAGATACGTTGTTCACAACTAATATTTCAAGTACTTCCGGTTACTCGATTTTCAAAGATTTATTAGAGAAATGTCTTACTTAATATAAAACTAAAGTATAGTCGATTTCAAGAAAACCGTGAAAATAGAGAATTCGAAAAATATCTAAAAATGACAGAAATAAAGTGGCACTTCCGGTTATTTGATTTTAACCAAATTTTTGATTTTGTATATAAAGGCGATTGTGACATCAAATGTGAATTTTCATTTAGCTAGGGCTTTTACTTTAATCGTTATTGTATTAAGAGTTAACAGTGAAATACTTCCGGTTACTCAATTTACAGAAAATGTTCTGTGTAATCGCCTAGATTATATGAAAGGGCCTTGAATGCTTAAGAAATGCAATACATTTTAAAAACTCGTTACAGCCAATTTCGAGAAAATCTCGAAAAACCAAAAATTCGGAAGATATCTAAAAATGACAGAAATAAGGTGGTACTTCCGGTTATCTGATTTTAACCAAATTCTTGATTTAACGCACTAAAGTAATTGTGACCTTAATATAAATTTTCATTTAGCTAGATGTTTTACTTTTATAGTTATTTTATTCAGACTTAACGGTGAAAGTACTTCGGGTTACTCGATTTACGGAAAATGTTATGAAAAACTGTCAATACTATATGAAAGGGTAATAAATTTCTAAGAAATATAGTGAATTTAAAAAAATCGTTATAGCCGATTTCGAAAAATCTCAAAAAACTTAAAAATGAGATTTGGTAAAGTTTTCCGATTATAATAAAAATGTTACGGTCGCGTGCGACGATGGATAGAAACTCAAATATAAGAGTTATCGTGTTCACAAACACACACGCACGCACGCACCCACGTACGCACGCAGGTACGTAGGAACGCACACACGCAAACACGCATGCACGCACGCACGCGCGCGCACACATACGCACACGCACACACACGCGCACACACATACACACACACACACATACACACACTTTCCAAAAATGTGATTTTCGTACTCAAAGGTCCCGAAAACGCGTATTTCCGCTAAAATTTCAACATCGACAATTTTGATCGAAAACAATACTTTCTCTTTTACCTATATTTCCTATAGAGTAAGAGAAAGTAAAAAGAAAATAAAGGAAGGTAGGAAATATTTGTATCCAAAGATGTATCTAATAGCGAGTTCGACTTGCTGGACTACACGGGTGTAATTCGTGTTAGCTGCTTTCTATTCATAAGAAAAATAGTCTGGAATCTAGGAAGGCTACAAATATTGTGCTTTATTTGTAAAAAGAAAACTGCTGATGTGTACTGCAATGGTGTAATGCAGCAAGTTGAACTCGCTGTTAAACCGGATATTAAAATAAAACGAAAATGTATTTCTAAAATAATTTGTTTTCATAAAATATAGCATGTCCTAAACTATTATTTATTAGATTATGCCGTTATTGAGGCAATGCGCCAGCAGTTTCTGCATGCCTGCATCTTAGAATAATCCCAACAAGTCACGAGCTTTATATACATGGCGCATCATTTATGACCACGCAGTATATTGTAATATAGGCTGTTTTGGTTGTTCCTAATTTAAACATAACTTGAAAGTAATCTAGTATTTTAAATAATTGTATTTCGTATTTCTTTTTAATTTTTAAAATATTTTTTCTATATATAAAATCATAGTCTTTAAAAAGGTTTTGTTGAGTTCTTCCATAAATTAACAAGATGAACTATTTTCTTTTGAGAAAAAGGATTTCTAATTTTTAATTTGGTACAAATTTTATAGACTTGCATTGATTATATGTAAAATTAATTGCACTAAAGGTATTTATTTCCAGCTTGCTCTCTTCTGTGACCAAAATGTGTTTATTAGGTTTTAACTAAGATAATTTATGAACTTCAATAATGTAACGTAGTAAACGCATCTAGTGTTACGTCAAATAAACTAGATAACATTCAAGATAGTTAAAAGAAAGCTAACTTATCGACGTTTTTAGAATTAAACAAAAAGGGGCTCCTATATGCTTAAAAATAGTTTTACAACATATGATTCTTGATAAGTAGAGAGAGAACTGTCTTTTAGGGTTTGGCATGAGTCGACACTTATTAATTCAATTTTAATAGTTTATTCTGTTATATGTAAATTAATTCGCAAAGCTTTAGAACCATCAAAGGTAGATACATATCTTGTTCTAGTATTGTTCTATATTCGTATTTTATTCAATCATATACGTTAGATATAGTTAAATATTGGATTACGTTTATCTGAGTAACTCATTACCACAGAGAGATCTTTGAAATGAAATGGCAGCTTCGTCCCATTGCATTGGGACCGTCAATATTCCAAGATAGAAGTAACATCACGTCTTTGAGGGTCCCCAAAGAGCCGTGTCATTTCGTATCATTCGTTCATGGCATTTCAGATAAATTAAGAAAGTAAAGTTCTTCTTATTTATTTAGTGTTTAGTGAGGGCGTACTCTAACATACAATTGCATATCATTGCCGTTATACATCACGCTCAGTGTGACCAATGAAGCGAATAAATTGAAATACTGTTTAATAAAACTAAGTTGCTTGTTAAACTTCATTCGCTTGAAGCATTTGTTCAATGCTTAGACTGTTCAAACTTGCAATATGTTTCTATTTGACAAATGGAATAACAGATAGAATATAAAAATTTGCCTATGTTTAATAAACACTTAAATTGTTTGCTTAATTTCCTTTACTTTCTACATGTAAGCTTTTTAAATTATTATTTAATTGCAAGTTTGTTTCGATCTACGAGGGCAGTGTCAAAATTTCCCGGCCTGACCATGCAAGAAACAGCGCAATTGACAATTAAATTTAGTTATTATAATCCCCTTGACATCAGCGTACTTATTACATCGTTTTAATAACAATTCAATACTCCTAAAAAATATCCTTTCGGCTTGACTACAATATGCGCCCAAACTTACTCTCCGTCACTAAAATGGTATCTTAGAAGCCCCCTTTTCAAATTTTCAAACAGGCAAACGGCACTGGGATTCATATGTGTACTATGCGAAGGGTAATTGATCTGATCAAAACCGCATTCACGAACTGCGGCTTGTATAATTTTAGCAGTGTGCGCGACTGCATTGTCGTGGGGCAAACGTATGGATTTGGTGAGTTCCCTACGTCTTTTCTTCCGCATATTTTGTCATAATTTGTGCAGGAAAGTTGCAAAATATGGCTCATAGGCTTTCTTTAAATTTCATAAGGAAATGCTCTCTTAATACCAAAATATCGTAACTATCGTCTTATTTCTCGACTGTGCTTTCTCCACTTACGCCTCCATTCTATCGACTCTCTTTAGGATAGACGATTTCAATAGGGAACTATGGTTTCATCTCCTATGACAATTTCCTGCAACATGTCCAGGGGGTTTTATCCACTTAACTCCAAAGCGAATTGAATACATTTAGCATGACCTTGGCGTTTAGCACTAATCTAATATATATCTAAATGATCGTGGATGGTTCGACGAACGGTTGTAATTTAAAGTCTCGCCTTTTGTGCTATTTATTTCACCTTCAAGCGTCGATCGTCTAATACGAGATCTTCGACAAAGGAAATGTTGTCAGTCAGGTCGATTTCCACCTTTCTCCCTGTTTGGGCGTCATTTTCAAGAATTCCTATCCCTTTAAAAACGATTTTGACCAATGTTTTATCACGGAAAAGGAAGACGTGCATCCATATACCCCCATCCAATCGATCAATAGTATTTTGAAGAGAAAGACTTTTTTGAGTAAGGGATCTGATAACAGCTTGATACCTAATTTTCATAACTCAAGAAAGCATGATAAACGAATGATAGTTGCAAGAAAATGAATAGACGTAAAATTTATTATAGTTTCTTTCAAGGCTGTAAGACTTCAACTGGTGTGTTATTAACGTTTTAACCCACTGCGATACCTTGATCTATGTCAGACTTAGAAATGTTGGCACTTTCCTAGTAACAACTGCGCGTTACCACTGCGAGAGGTTCTGTTATTTAAATCTCTCAAGTATTCTATACTTTATGTTATATTTAGATCATTAATATGTTTAATTAAAAGCATCTTTAACATATAATTGTAGTGATTAGTATTTCTGTTTAACTATCAAAACACACACATAGGCATTTAAATAGCAAGCATCTATGTTACATTAATTAGTCTAGGATTATTTGTGAAGCATTCACAATATCAAATGAATTCTGAAACTCTTATAAGTTCCAAATTTGTCAGGTAAACTCATTTCAGGCTTCTGCTACGGCACTCTCTTGATTAAAGATTGCTATCTAATTTTTGATATTTTAGTGCCTCATTTCCACTGAATTCATCTGGGCCCTTTCTTTGTGACATTGTCTTCTGTAATATAAACAGTGGTCATTAAGAAACCTTTTTAAATGTAGGCATCAATGAAAATTAGTTGGCAGAACAGTATGTGGGATGACCACTTTCAATCAAATATTTGCTGATTATCCACATTTCTATGTACTTTATTGAAGTTTTTAAACCACCTTCTGACCATCAAATATCTCAAACTATTTCCTTCATACACCTCACATAGCTAAAGACATATGTTACCCCATTTTCACTCCAGTTGCGTTCAAAAAACTGGTGTGTTGCTTGTATCTATCGTATCAGAATAATCTGATTTTCATAAAATTTTGTATGTGAATCGTTGACAAGTCTATGCACATATACGCATAATCCTGACCATAGTATTGCAGCGGCAATATTTGCGAACCCAATTTAGATTTTGGACATACTGCATATTTACAAGAAAATAGTATGCTATGCGTGAAACAAATAGAAAGCTGAACATACCGTTTAAGAGGAATTATATTTTTGCTTTCATTTCATGAATATAAGGATACCTACTTGTCCTAAGGGTTTCACGCTTCAGGATGAAGTTATAAAACACAAATCTAATTATAAGCGAGTGTCAACAAAACCGAAGTGAAATACAGTTGTCGTTGTCATTGCCATTGTCAACTGAAACATTGTTTCATCAGGATAAAATAAAAGCGGCCGATGCCATTGGCTAATTATTTCGATAATTGCTTACCATTCGAATTAATGAATTGTAAATATTGGCTATTTAATTTTACTTAACATTAGAAAATCCAAATTACTTTTGCTAATATTTAAGCCATTCTTTTCTAATACCACAATCGCTAAAAGTTATAACTAGATTGCTTTGCATAAAGCGTCTAAATAAACACAATGTTAAATGAAGAAATCCTCATTAAATTTAATGTTTTATAAAAAAATGTAGTTTTCTGAAAGAACTTTCAAAATAAGATACTAATGAATTGTTTTGTTTTATGGACTGTTGATAGCGGTGACGATTAAATTAAAACAGATACAAACTAAGTCAATACTAAATAAAATTCATTACGGCATGATTTTCATTTAGTCGTTTAATTAATGTAATTGTTTATCTTAGTGTTTAGCTTAAGGACGCATGGCTGTTCTCGATGATTTACTTTAGTTTGAAGACGATTACATTGGTGATATAATGATAGTCGTTTACATACATTCTGATAATTAATCATCACTTTTAATTTTCGACTGTTAGATAGTGGAACATAAATATAGTAAAGTGTGAAATACAATCTGAACATTGTAATTGCTATCAGTCTATCGAGCGTGGTAAGTATTTCGGAACTAATCTAATCTGTCTGCTTACTCTTTAATTACAATCACAATTCTAGTATATATATATATAAGCAGTAGAGGCTGACAGTTGGTCAATTTTAACAGATCATTAGGTCTCTTGCTTTCCCAAAAAGATTTCAGATGTTTACCATTATTATTTAAAACGATTTACGCCTTTGATCCGGTTTGGTATATTCCATAATTGAAATGTTTGCAAACTAATCTCCCGAACAATTGAATTAAGTTTTCAGCACCTAGCTGATTTAGGTTTCTATGCTCGGGCTGTTGGGTGTATACCACAGCAAAATGTGTTACTCCTTCCCTAGAAAATTATAATTATACAACAATTCCGTTCTGATCTCAATCAACGGATGGTAGTTTGCAAACAACTGGTGCAAATAATTGACAGAATGGAAATGTGTTTTCTTTATCATTATGTGACAATGTGGCGATAATTTGGATCATGTTCCAGCAAAATTTAATTAGCTCATTAAAACCACCAGGCCAAATTTATTGCATGGTTTAGATGTTGTAGTGATGAAATACCAACTCTTGGTGTAGGATGCGTCAAATACTATGATCAAAAAACCTATAACATTTCTGGGATGCACCAAGACTCCGCTACATAGCTTCTCTTTCTCTCTGTCTCTCTCACCATCTTGTAACACATTTTCTGAGGTTCTTAGTGTTAGTAGACGACTAAGAGATTTATTGTTCACAAAAAATTAGATAGATCTAAATGCCGAAATACAATTCAATATGATTTGGTTGGAACCTTGCCATGGCTTCCTATTGCATCTGAAAAAAAGCAGAGTTCCAATATCAGAATTGGTGTTTCTAAAAAAGTACTTCCACGGTAAACTCTCGACTAACGATCAATGGTTCATTGATACTCAATGCCATATACCACTTTACATAAAGGTATTTCGCTCGGTGCGCCATCTACTAATATGTCAGAGTAGTGCCAAGTTTAAATCGTGAACCTTTTAAGCCACATCTTAAATAAAATTTAAAAAAATTGTTGCTGTTGTTAATTAAAAAAGGGACGATGAGCGGAGTTAATAGAACTAATTTCACTCCCTCTGCCCTGTTTTGAAACAATTTACGATAACAAAATAGACAAACTGTTAGAAGGGTATATTGTTACCCTTATAAAGCACATTTTGGCCCTTCCATAAGTAAGCCCTTGGATATTAAAAATAAAAAACGTTGTACAGTGTACTTTGCTGGCTCCAGTTAGTGTAAAAATTAAGCAAAAACGATAAAATCGCGCATCACCTTTTTACACGAATATGCAGTAATGCAACAGAGTGAAGAAGATGCTGTCCTTGATGCGTTAATTTTTAACAACGAGTCGACTTTCCGAAAGTTAACGTGTTCTGTAATGCATCGTGGGTGTAATGGTTAGACTTGTCTGATAGGATCATAGTAACTGGAGGAGTTTGCCTCAACATGTTTAGTAGAAATTTAGGCAGACTTTATATTTATCCAATTTGAAATTACCTGCATCAATCTATCTTGATCATAAAATGTTCCCACAATAGACCAAAGCATCCTCTTGATACTGCAACTGCGAACAAGTCCAGATCTATTACCTTATAGTTTTACTTGTGGGGATATACTAAGAGTAAAGCGTTTGTTTTTCCGCTACCTGAACGTGTAAATAATTCAAAACAACGTATAGTAGCTGTGGGGAATACTGACGAATACACGTTCTTAAGTGCTAGAAATGAATTGTGACACAGTGCTCACATATGCAATATCTGCTACGTAGTCATATAGACATAAATATATTAAGAATCGTATAAATATTTTCACCATATTAATAATACTTCAATTTTTATGAAACGTTGAATGTATGTATTTTTCCCGGTATTCCTGTTAGTTGATAATTCCTTGAATTTTGGGGAAAACTTTAAATCACTGTAAAGCCTTGCAGAAAATTAAATTTATAAAATTTGGTTTCGGAAAAGATCACCTAAGTTAATGTGTAAATTATATGTTCCTTGATATTGATAATGAATTTCTAAATTATATAAATAATAAAAACTTTTATAATAGCTGTCATATAAAATATGTGGAATTAGTAACCACCACAGTATTAAAGTATCATATGATTAATTTATTTTGGTTTTTTAAATGTTCAAATATTTTGATTCTTTCATTTATTTTATTTATTTTTTTTACTTATTTATTGAAATGCCAACAGGTATAACATACCTAAGATAGGCATACAAAAAATACATAATGTACAAATAACCTAATCTACAACATTTTTATTCTAAACAGGTTTCGATGTTAGTTTTAGTAATAGCTTGTTTAAAATTTCTAAGGTTGATATTAAATATGTCGACACCTTCAGATTTCACTATCCTACTCATATAATCACACATTCTATATAATGGTGAACTTTTGCCGTAATTTGATGTTTTTATCGATAAGTAAAATAGGTATGTAGACCGTAAACCTAGTTTTGGTACATTAAAATAGATTTGTTGCAAATATGCAGAGTTTTCAATTAATCCATTCAATAGTTTA